>CM067175.1:96737571-96764454 GCA_034093135.1 Erigeron breviscapus
AAACTGTTATCAATCCCGATTCTTGTGGTCGAAGTGGTAAACTATCCGTTGAAACACGTTTTCTTCATGTTGTAAGCTTAAATTTTTATCCTGCAAATAATATCTCTCGTACTAGATATATATTCGTTAGTGGGATTATAGATCCTGGCGATATCAAGATCCCGTTATATCAAGATAATAATATAATACAAGCAGAACTAACAAATTAAACTAACCTAAGGATCCTTCATAACAGCGTATTGTTTAAGTATATATCATAGAAGGCTTAAAGTGTAAATTCTGTTAGGATCCTAGTGGTGAAAATTCTACCCTAAACAGTTGTCCCAGTGTTTTCGGGCACAATTTTAAATTTCAAAAAGCAAGTATTTCGGATATTAGTTTGTTTGCTATATAATGTTCTCATTGTGTTGGTTTTCTTTATTCTTAATTGGATTAGTATTTCTCACTTTTATTTGCAGATGAAGCAGATTATTTCTATTATGAAGGTATTCTTTGATTTCAAGTAAACTTTTCTAATTTTTCATAAGGATTTTGTTCTGTTATATTTTTCTTTTCTTTTTAGAAAAATTTTGGAAAATTTCCAAAAGAACATTTTGAATGCATTATTTTTACGCGAAGGAGAAATCTTGATCAACAATTTTTATATGCTACTTGTATATATACACTATTATTATACTGTGATCAGATTACCGATATGTTATAATACTTATTTACTTAAGCTTTTCGTTAGCGTATATGATTATTGTGGTATTTTATTATAATACTAAATAAATGTAATTTTTACAATCTAAGGTTTAATTTGAGATAATTCAAAGAAAGCGTACCCGTTTCTGACAATCCCGTTTCCTTGTTTGCTTCGCTGCTATATGATATACTCGATCGTCAATCTTTTGTGTTCCTAAGATATTAAACAGCAAAAATAGAGTAATAACTTGTATAACTTTGTTTTGTGTGGGAATGAGTTTAGGAATGGGAGTCCTAAAACTGATTAAAGTTGGAGCTTGTAGATGTTAACCTTCAAGCCAACATTGTGTGGGATGTTGGACTCTAAGATCTAGGGGGTGTCCCCAGTCTTTCGAGTATATTTGGTGGCATGGTTAGCCAACTCATGGGATAAGTAGTTTTGGGTGGCGTGGTTAGCCAATTTCGGGAGAAGGCGTGTGTTTTGGTCAAAAATTACCTAAGATAATCTACGTTGAAGACTTAGATCAATAATGTAACCAAACTTTCGTTCGTGAGGTTAAGGGCTTGTAAATTATGTTTAAGATTCAAAGATGCGTTTATTAAAAGGGTTTAAAGAACGATTATGTCGACTAAACAAGAAGTTAAGGTGTAAAACAATGATAATCAGAATAATAAGTATCGAAATAAATGAAATTACGATAAATAATGCTAATCAAAGTAAATAATGCGTTAAAAGTAAAGAGTAAAGAGCAAGAACACCGAGATTTGTTATCGAGGAAAAGCCCTTAATCCTTTTAAGGATTGCCGGCATAAAAACCCCGGGAGGAAGCAATCGTCCCTGCCTTTGTTCTCTTATTAATGATTGTTAAATGATTACAAATGATGGAATTCGGTTGATCGATGTATCTAAGTGTAAAGTAAATGAGAGCAGTGTGTGTGAATACAAGTGTATATTGAGCAGTATGTAAGTGATAGATAGGATGCCTATGATCGATCAGCCTCATTCTTTAGATAGACCTAAGATCTAACTAATTATGCGAGATTGTAGGGATCTTCCAGGTCTTCAGTAGTCAAAAGTTAATGTGTATCTTGACCAGTCAAGTGAACGTTGTAGTTCTTCTCCTCGTGCTGAATTCAACTTGAAGTCCGGTTATCTTGGCAGACTAAGTCTTCTTCGCGTGTTGAAGATTAATCCCACGTGTGAAATCCTCTTTCTACCGTTGGAGATATTTTCCTTAGCTTTATTCTGAAATCTGCATACTTATCTCACATGGAAATGATAATAATATTTGAAGCATAACGTTAGCAAAGTATTAACAAGTAATCAGAATATTCTCCTACGTCAAGATCCTGGGCTGTCAAGATCTTGGACCTTCAGGATATTGACACCTGAAATTTCACCCATAACAATTGTCCCCAAAGTTATTTTAATAAAATCTATTTTGTTGAAATAACTTTGAATCTTCTAGAGAAAGCTTTGACCGGAGTCAATTAGTAAATTTTGAAACCATCTTAAAAATAAGACGCGTGTAAATAGGATAACCAAGAGTCTTGACTTGATAGGTAACTACTTTATGGTTCATTTCCACCTTTTTACCCCTATATATAAGGCCACAATTTCTCTCTTCGAAAATCACAAATAATTTTCGTTTTCCTTATGCTTAGAAAATTACAAATAATCTTTTCAATTTCGATTAATTCTCATAACATTACAATGTCAGATGTCATAAGTGGTGAATCTCATCTTCAAATCCAAGATTCTCCAAGAGTTGATTGGGGGGTCAACAAATCTGAGAAGAGACTTCTTCATGTATGATAAAATTTTAAGTTTATTTTTATTTTATAAAAACTGACTTTCATCTTTTTCTACAGTGCTTCTCCCAAATGCGATACGCACACATGGAACTCGCGAGGATTAAGGATGAAGAACTGAAGAGCCAGAATCAATACATTCAATGGCTCCTCGAGTCAAGGAAAGCTCAGGCATCAAGGATAAAGGAGTTAGAAGCAGAGTTGGCTAAAACTAAGGAAGAACTTGAAACGGCGAAAGTGGATTTGATCTACGTAAGGGTTGCCAAAAAGTTGAAGCCTAATATCTCTGAATAAGAAGTTTTCATGGGCGATGAAGGATATAATGCAAAGGCCGGAGCCCACATTTTTAGACTCTTTTGTTAGTTGAAACTTGAATCGGTAGGGGATGTGTTTTGTAGAATAACAATGTATTTAGGAGGGGCGAGATTGATTTGGAATGATCAATCATGGTTGTAAAACTGCTTCTGAGTAGTTTTTTGTAAATATCTTTTGAATGAAAACTGTCTTTTGATTCACTTTACTTTCAAATTCGAAAACCAAGAGTGTTTTTAAGGGTAAAAACGGAAAATAATTAATCAATTATGTGACGTCATTTGTCAGTTAATAATTATTCTTGACTTATTTGACTACATCAACAGTAAGTAATCACATCAATGCAGTAATTAAGGAGTAACATACATGCACCTTTTTTTGCAATTAAGATCCACTTGTAGGCTATGATCTTTGGCTTGTAGTATCTTTAATTATTGTGAGTCTCCACTATTTATTCCTGCATTGAAATAATATATATGGGACTGTATTGAATTTTTGGAAAGGATTAAAATTAAGAAGGGAATTCTTAATTTTAAGATTCTCATTGGTTTTCAAGATAAAGAGGGTGTCTCAATATCTTGAACTTGCTTGGGAGGCGTGGTTAGCCTTTTTCGTACGTTTTGTGTAATGAGTGGCGTGGTTAGCCAATTCGGGAGATCGATGGTAACATCGATAACCAACAGAATTAATTTCGACAACCTTGGAATTTAACCCTTCAACCGTGAAATTAATTAACGTGCGACACCGGCGATTTTAAGAGAAGGTGAAAACCTTCAACCAAAAGTTGGCGTGAAAGCCAAAAGGTGAAGACCTTGTTCCATGTTGTAATGCATGTGTTTGATGATATTGATTATCCTTTGAGATCTACAAAGCACAAATCTTAGAAACTGACGTTAGCCATTTGGCTAACGCCACTCCGACGCTCAAGTCAGTATCATCATTTTGGAAATAAAATAAAAGGTAAACAAGATAAAAGTAAAATTCAAGAGTAAGAAATCATACCTGATTTTGTCAAAAGACAAAATTAATCATACATGGTAGGTTTTGAGATGAATAGCATTCCAAGCTCTTGGAACTAGATTACCTTGTAAATCTTGAAGCCAATAAGATCCTTTTCCAGCTTCTGCCTCGATCAAATAAGGATCTTCCCATTTTGGATTCAATTTACCATCTGGCTTGGTTAAAGCCTTCTTGAGAACCAAATCACCAACTTGAAATCGTCTTAATCTTAAATTCTTATTATAAGACTTGGCAATTCGTTGTTGATAAGCTGCTATTCTTATCTTGGTCCTTTCTCGTAACCTAGTTACAGCTTCCAAATCTTCAAGTAACAATTCTTTATTTTTCTCATAAGTTAAGAAACTAATTCTAGCAGTAGGTAGATCCATTTCAGTAGGTAGAACTGCCTCAGCTCCAAAGACAAGTGAGAACGACGTTTGTCCAGTAGCACTCTTTGAAGTTGTTCGATCAGCCCATAAGACAAATGGCAATTCTTCAGCCCATTTTCCTTTAGCTTGTCCCAGTCTTTTCTTCAAATTATTCATTATAATTTTGTTACTTGATTCTGCTTGACCATTAGCTTGTGGATGGACAGGAGTAGAGGTAATCATCTTGATACCCCATCTTTCACAAAAATTTGTAGTTTTCTTCCTTATGAATTGTGATCCATTATCACAAATTATCTCTGCTGGGACTCCGAATCTTGTCAATATATTTCTTTTAATGAAGGATATGACATGTGATTCATGAATCTTGGTGTATGCTTCAGCTTCAATCTATTTTGAGAAATAATCTGTCATAGCCAAAAAATATTTCTTCCCAGCGAAAGATTCTGTCATTGGCCCAACAATATCCATTCCCCATTTCATAAATGGCCATGGAGATAGGACTATATACATGGGTTCTGCTGGTTGATGATAAATGTTGCTATGTCGCTGACAAGCATCACATTTCTTCGCATAGTCTTTAGCATCTTGTTTCATAGTTGGCCAATAATAACCTGTTCTCAAGATCTCTGAATATAAAGATCTTCCAGCTGTGTGATTTCCACATTCTCCTTCGTGTATATCCTTGAGAACCTCATTAGTCTCAGGAAATTCTAAGCACCTAAGATATGGTCCTGCAAGAGATTTCTTATACAAAATACCATTTATCATAGAGTAATGTGCTGTTTTCATACGGAAGTTCCTTGGATTTTCATTTTTAGGGATTGTCCCAGTATTTAAATATTCTATTATTGGTGTAGTCCAGGAATTTTGATTGTCCCCGGATTTTTCAGATTCTGTATCTTGAACAGCCAATATATTAGTTGATTCTTTTTCTATAGCAGGATGTAACACATGAATTATAGGAATCCTAGTTTCTGGTGACATCTTAAGTGTTGACCCTAGATTTGCTAAAGCATCAGCCTCGGTGTTTTCTTCTCTAGGCACTTGTTCTATATCAAATAAATCAAAATTCTCAGCTAATTTTTTCACTATTTCCAAATATTGCATCAATTTTTCACCTTTTGCAGCATATGTTCCATTGAAATGATTAGCCAAAAGTAATGAATCTACATATACCTTAAGGTTTCTAATATTCATATCCCTAGCTAATTGCATACCAGAAATTAAAGCTTCATACTCTGCTTCATTATTAGTGGCTATAAAATGACAATTCACTGCTTGGGGTATAATATCCCCCTGTGGCGATTTTAGTACGATACCTAGTCCTATTCCTTTAACATTAGCTGCACCATCAGTGTATAAGATCCATTTTTCAGTAGCTTCTTCTAACATTTTTACTTCTAAATCTACTTCTGGTTGCAGGTCAGTACTAAAATCAGCCACAAAGTCGGCTAACACTTGAGATTTTATAGCAGTCCTAGGTTCATAAATTAAGTTAAAAGCACTTAGTTTTATAGACCACTTAGCCATTCTACCAGATACTTCAGGTTTTCTAAGCACACATTTAATAGGATAATTAGTTTTAACATGTATAGCATGCGTTTTGAAATAATGTCTAAGCTTAGTAGATGCCATAACTAATGCAAGTATAAGTTTTTCAAGATGAGAGTACCTGGTTTCAGCATCAATTAAACTTTTACTTACATAGTATATAGGATGTTGTTGACCTTCTTCTTCTTTTACCAAGACAGCACTGACCGCGTTTGAAGATACTGCCATGTACAGATATAGAGGCTCACCATCTTCAGGTTTTACCAACAGTGGTGGAGTAGATAGATATTTCTTTAATTCTTGGAAAGCTTCTTCTTGTTTTTCTCCCCATTCGAATCTTTTATTTTTCTTCAAGATGTCATAAAATTCTTTGCATCTATCAGAAGATCTTGATATGAATCTGTTCAAAGCTGCCAACTCCCAGTTAATCTTTGAACATCTTTAGCATTCGATGGAGACTTCAAGTTCAAGATAGACTTGATCCATTCTGGGCTTGCTTCTATTACTCTTTTAGTGACCATATATCCTAGAAATTTTCCAGCTCCTACTCCAAAATTAAATTTTGCAGGGTTCAGCTTCATGTTATACTTGTCCAGGATATTGAAGACCACTTCAAGATCTTTCAAGTGATCTTCAGCTCTCTTTGATTTTACCACCATGTCATCTATATAGACTTCCATCGTATCCCCCAGTTGGTCTTTGAACATCATGTTGACTAGCCTTTGATATGTCGCACCTGCATTTTTAAGACCAAAAGGCATAGCAATATAACAATAAATACCTATCGGGGTCATGAAAGCGGTGGCTTCTTGATCTTAAGGTTCCATCTGAATTTGATGAAATCCAGAAGAAGCGTCCATAAACGTGAGCATCTCATGTCCAGAAGTTGCATCTACCATTGCATCAATATGTGGCAGTGGAAATGGATCTTTTGGGCAGGCCTTGTTAAGATCAGTGAAGTCTACACAAACCCTCCATTTTCCTTTTTTTTTGTACTACCACCACATTCGCTAGCCATTCAAGAAATTTTACTTCCCTAATCATTTTTGCTTTTAATAATCTCTCAACATCTTCTTGGATAATTGCATTCCTTTCTGGGGCAAATTTTCTTCTTTTTTGCTAAATTGGCTTGAAACTTTTATCAATTCCAAGCTTGTGTGTAATCACATCTTTGGATATTCCAGTCATATCTTCCTGCTTCCAAGCAAAAGTCTTCATTCTGATCTTCAAAAAATCAGTGAGTTTGACCTCTAAATCTTTCGAGATCTTGGCACCTAATAAAACTTTGACGTTAGGATCTTCAGGGTCCAGAATAATTTCTTTAACATCTTGCTCCTCTGGCTCGTTGACATCGAAGATCCTCTTCTGTAATTGCTATTGTGAAGTTGACTTTGCTGCCGACTTCATGGTGGATGTATAACATTCCTTAGCTTCTTGTTGATCTCCTTCAACAGTGATCACTCCCCAAGGTGTTGGCATTTTAGCACATTGGTGATATGTTGATGGTACTGCCTTCATTTCATGAATCCAATGCCTTCCCAAAATTATGTTGCAGCCTGGAAGAGTGTCGACCACACAAAAATTCTGCATGGAATTAACCCCTCCAACATATACTGGTAGCTTGATTTCACCCACAGTATATTTGGTCTCGCCACTGAATCCGTTGAGTGGTGACGCCTTGCCAATAATATTATCTTCAGAAATGTCCATTCTTCTCAGAGTCTCCAGCTTGATTATATTCACTGAACTTCCATTATCTATCTAGATCCTGCGAACATAATGGTTAGCAATAAATAGAGTGACAACTAAACCGTCATGATGAGGCTCCATTATGTCATCAAAGTCATAGTCTTCAAAAGAGACAATATCTGAATCTGAAATTGAAGCTTTCTTCACGCCTTTTTCTCCTTTATCTGCCTTGCTTTGTTTTGCAAATCTCTTGGCTGCTGAGTATGTTGTCCCACATACTTCTGATCCGCTATAAATAGTGTTAATTACTCTAGCATCTGGAGGTGGAGAATCTGCTTTTTGAGTCGAATTAGGCCTTGCAAATTCTATGCCTTCAACATCCTTAGCCTTCTTCCTTCCAAGGAGTTCTTTAAGATAACCCTTGGCCAAAAGAATGGAAATCTCCCTTCTTAACATTTTGCAATCTTCAGTAAGATGGCCAAAGTCTTCATGATATGCACACCATTGACTGAGATCCTTCTTTTTGTAATAAGAATCATTCTTCTTTTGTGGCCATCTCACTTTGTCTCCAAGATCTCTAAATGCCATTATAATGCCAGGTGTTGATACTGAGAAGCAGTATGTTGAAAGGGCAGGATATTCGACCCCATCATCTTCTTCGACTGCATTCACTTGATTGTCAACATGTCTTGTGTAGGGCTTATTTCTCGGCTTAAATACTGGAGTTTCTGCTTTCCTATTTGGGCGATCATATGATAAAGCTTCCAGTTTTGAAGATGTCAGCTCATTTTCTTCAAGCCTTATAAATCTTGCAGCCCTTGCTTTGGCTTCATCGAGATTTCTGCATGGTGTCATTATAAGATCTTCTTGAAATTTAGATCCTTTATGGAGACCCCTCTGCAAAGCTTGTATAGCAGTCAACATATCTAATTTAGGAATATTAAGAGTTTCTTTTGTAAATCTAGTCATAAAATCCCTAAGTGATTCGTGTGGTTTTTGAGTAATTTTATAAAGATCATCAGTCAATTTTTCAAAAGTTCTACTGCATGAAAACTGACTATAAAACAAATTAGTTAAATCAGCAAAAGAATTGATAGATAGAGGAGGCAAACTCTGCAGCCATTTTAAGGCTGATCCTGAAAGTGTGGATCCAAAGCTCCTACATAAGCAGGCTTCCTTCAGATTGGATGGAACAGGCACAGTTTCCATTTTTTCCAAATATAATGCAATATGCTCTTGAGGATCAGTAGTTCCATCATATGGCTTCATATTTGGAACCTGGAACTTCTTTGGGATCTCTACATTCGCGATCCTGTCACCATATCTATTAATAAGATAGGATGCAGGGTTGACCTCTGGAATTGGATTGCAGAATCCAGGAACACTAGAGATCATATCTTTAATCCTCTGAAACTCTCTAGCGATATATTCGTTTGGTCCTTGTCCCTGCGATGAGTTAGTAAAAGCAAATGATCCATTATAATTATTAGAATTGTGTAAACCTGCGCCCATAGTGGCAGATGTCCCAGCAGCATGAGTATTTTGAGGAATGTTGCTCCCAAAATTCAGAGTTGCAGTTGGGAATGACGTATTAAACGGCGCAGATCCAGGTGCTGCAGATGCTCCTGGAGTTGAAAATAAATTCCTTGGGGTTATTGAAGGTCCATTTTCTGTAATTCTGGATTCCAAAATCCTAAATTGAGTCTGATTAAATTCTTGATTGGCTGCGACAGTATCGGTAAGTTTATGCAAAATAGCAAACAAATTAGGAACATCTTCATGATCGAGATTTCGAGCAGCCTCTTCAGATCCAATATTAAATGGGTCTGGGTAGCCTTTATCATTGTAAAAGCTTGATCGTTCTGGTTGTCCAGCATTTATCTGAGGCGAATTTCCAGCTGGTGTGTCGCCAACGATGTGGAATTCGTTACTTCGATCAGCTGGTCCTTTGTCTTTGCTTTGATTCGGGATTCGAGCAGCATTATTCTTGTTCCTTCGATACGAATTATTTCCTGAAGGAAGAGGCATCATAGAAGAAGAAACAGCAGGAGTGTTTTGTGAAGAATTAGTTGGTTGAGTCGACATTATCGGAATTAATTTCGGAAAATTGGTTTTGATAAAAAATCAAAAGAACTTTTAATCAATCGAAAGCACCTTTTGCCCCACGGTGGGCGCCAAATTGTTTTGGTCAAAAATTACCTAAGATAATCTACGTTGAAGACTTAGATCAATAATGTAACCAAACTTTCGTTCGTGAGGTTAAGGGCTTGTAAATTATGTTTAAGATTCAAAGATGCGTTTATTAAAAGGGTTTAAAGAACGATTATGTCGACTAAACAAGAAGTTAAGGTGTAAAACAATGATAATCAGAATAATAAGTATCGAAATAAATGAAATTACGATAAATAATGCTAATCAAAGTAAATAATGCGTTAAAAGTAAAGAGTAAAGAGCAAGAACACCGAGATTTGTTATCGAGGAAAAGCCCTTAATCCTTTAAGGATTGCCGGCATAAAAACCTCGGGAGGAAGCAATCGTCCCTGCCTTTGTTCTCTTATTAATGATTGTTAAATGATTACAAATGATGGAATTCGGTTGATCGATGTATCTAAGTGTAAAGTAAATGAGAGCAGTGTGTGTGAATACAAGTGTATATTGAGCAGTACGTAAGTGATAGATAGGATGCCTATGATCGATCAGCCTCATTCTTTATATAGACCTAAGATCTAACTAATTATGCGAGATTGTAGGGATCTTCCAGGTCTTCAGTAGTCGAACGTTAATGTGTATCTTGACAAGTCAAGTGAACGTTGTAGTTCCTCTCCTCGTGTTGAATTCAACTTGAAATCCGATTATCTTGGCAGACAAGTCAAGTGAACGTTGTAGTTCCTCTCCACGTGTGAAATCCTCTTTCTACCGTTGGAGATATTTTCCTTAGCTTTATTCTGAAATCTGCATACTTATCTCACATGGAAATGATAATAATATTTGAAACATAATGTTAGCAAAGTATTAACAAGTAATCAGAATATTCTCCTACGTCAAGATCCTGGGCTATCAAGATCTTGGACCTTCGGGATATTGACACCTGAAATTTCACCCATAACAGCGTGGTTAGCCAATTTCGGGAGATCGATGGTAACACCGACAACCAATAGAATTAATTTCGACGACCTTGGAATTTAACCCTTCAACCGTGAAATTAATTATCGTGCGACATGGGCGAATGGTAAGAGAAGGTGAAAACCTTCAACCAAAAGTTGACGTGAAAGCCAAAAGGTGAAGACCTTGTTCCACGTTGACGTGCTAATAGACAGCGAATGCTTTTTATCCTGTTTAGAACAATTCTAACACTAGAATTATATGGATTAGTTCTTTCAAGGAGATAACAATTACAACCTATAAATTTGCATTTCTACATTCCAGAAGTTCAATTTAGAATCCTTTGTAGTGTCAATGCTACTCTCATGCCGTTTCCCTGTATTTATTATTTTGTTATGACTAACTGAATTCGTACCTTCAAATCGTGTTACTTCAGGGTTAGAAGTTTCTTTTGTTAATGCACTTTCGTGTATGTTTCCTATTTCGTGACTTATCTGTTGTCGTCTTAGATCTTCAATCCCTAAGCTCTCTATAGCTTGTGGATCCAGATCTTTGGATCTTTGCAAGATCGATTGAAGCTTGAGAACATCTAGGACCTTCAGATGCAAAACTTGCAAATCTCTCATAATTTCGCAGCTTCTCTTTTCTAGATCAGCTTCGACTCGACTTACAATAGAAAACAAATTCCTGTTAGCATAAAGATATGGATAAGAATATTTAGCTTTCTTTCTTATGTTAGATGTCCCCGTTCTTTTGGTATTGTAAAAGATTTTTCCTTGTCTGTTCGACATAGTTAGTTGTAAAGAAGTTGATTTTGATTTATTGAAAGCACCTTTTGCCCCACGGTTGGCGCCAAATTGTTTTGGTCAAAAATTACCCAAGATAATCTACCTTGAAGACTTAGATCAGTTATATAACCAAACTTTCGTTCGTGAGGTTAAGGGCTTGTTAAATATAGAGTTTCAAAGATGCGTTGTAAATAAAAGATTAGCAAAAGATTTATGTCGACTAAACAAGGAATTGAAGGACAAATATAACCGGTAATATTAGATCTAAGTACGACGAAATAATGTAAATAACAAGAGATAATGCAATTTAAAGTAAAGATCTAATAGAAGCTAGTTAAAAGTAAAGAATAAAGAACAAGAACACCGAGATTTGTTGTCGAGGAAAAGCCCTTAATCCTTTTGGATCTCCGGCATAAAAACCCTGGGAGGAAGCAATCGTCCCTGCCTTTGTTCTTTTATTAATTATTGTTAAAATGATTACAATGGTGGAACTTAGTTGATCGATTATTGCTAAGTGAAGGAAATAAGAAAGCAGAATGTGTGTGTGAATACAAGTGAACAGAAGTATTGCAAGATGAGATAAGATGCCCTATATCGATCAACCTTGTTCGTTTATATAGACCTAGTAGCTAACTAACTATCCGAAATTCTAGGGATCTTCCGGGTCTTCATAATTGAGACGTTGGAGTGAATCTTGACTGATCAAGTGCACGTTGAAGTCTTTTTCCCTCATGTTGATTTCAACTAGAAGTCCGATTATGTAGCAAGACTAAGTCTTCTTTACGTGTTGATGAATAATCCCATGTGTGAATTCTTTTTTGCACCGTTGGAGATATTTTCCATAGCCAAATATCGATCATTCTAGAGTCTACACAAATAACTCATGTGGAAATTGTAAGTGCACATCTATGTCAATAGCAGTCTAGATTGTTTGGGCTTATATTGTTACATGTCTTTGTAATGTGATTGTCATTAATGAAGTTAGTATTATGCATAGAATACTAGATTAAGTTTAAGTATTGAATGTGTAATAAATCTGCTAAGTGTAAAATGCGACCTCGCATTTCACATAAGGAATACGACCCAGTATTTGCAGGGTCAAATACGAGGCCAATCACAGAATGCGACCTCGCATTAGTGACGGGCTGGGCTGGGTTTGCGAGGACGACTCGCTGAAGCCCATGTTGGGTGTTTCCTATATAAACCGAACCCTAACAGAGTTTAGGTTGAACATTTGTCGAAATATCAAGCAGGTATTGCAGGTTATAGTCGTCAAAGGTTGTTCCGCTAGCCCGAAGAAGATCTGCGAGGCAGCAGGTGATCTAGGGGCTTTTTGTTGATCACCAAGTTATTGTGAGGGATTCTGCACCTCATGATAACTGGAGCAAGCTATTGACGATCCGTGCCAGGGGACTTACAGAAATAATAATAACAAGTATTTTGTAACGTTAGTAATATATCCAGTAAGTCATAAGAATATTATCGTTATCAAGATCTTAGCATGTAAAGATCTTAGCTATTCAAGATATATGTACGTATATATATATATATATATATATATATATATATATATATATATATATATATATATATATATATATATATATATATATATATATATATATATATATATATATATATATATATATATATATATATATATATATATATATATATATATATATATATATATATATATATATATATATATATATATATATATATATATATATATATATATATATATATATATATATATATATATATATATATATATATATATATATATATATATATATATATATATATATATATATATATATATATATATATATATATATATATATATATATATATATATATATATATATATATATATATATATATATATATATATATATATATATATATATATATATATATATATATATATATATATATATATATATATATATATATATATATATATATATATATATATATATATATATATATATATATATATATATATATATATATATATATATATATATATATATATATATATATATATATATATATATATATATATATATATATATATATATATATATATATATATATATATATATATATATATATATATATATATATATATATATATATATATATATATATATATATATATATATATATATATATATATATATATATATATATATATATATATATATATATATATATATATATATATATATATATATATATATATATATATATATATATATATATATATATATATATATATATATATATATATATATATATATATATATATATATATATATATATATATATATATATATATATATATATATATATATATATATATATATATATATATATATATATATATATATATATATATATATATATATATATATATATATATATATATATATATATATATATATATATATATATATATATATATATATATATATATATATATATATATATATATATATATATATATATATATATATATATATATATATATATATATATATATATATATATATATATATATATATATATATATATATATATATATATATATATATATTACCCTTATATATATATTATATATATAATATATTATTCTTTCTCGACATTTTATGGTTCTCATTTTAACTTTTGACTATATATATATATATATATATATATATATATACATTGCCTAGCTTGTGGCGAGGCATCTGTTTATGAAACTTCCTTAAATTGTTGCAGCATTTAGGATGTCTTCTTGAAGACATAAGCATAAGTGTTTGGTGTGTAATCGCCCTTTGAAGTTATGCTACTGATAGTCTGGGATATTCATTTTGTTTGTCTGCGTGACGTAGGTTACTTGCGAATCTGGGTTTCTCTTGGGTTCTTGGCTATCACGGTCTATGTAATCGGATCCCTTTGCTATATATATATATATATATGTGTGTGTGTGTGTGTGTGTGAATTGAACCAGTGGGATGGGTATTTCATGTTTTCTGGGAGTGGGTGATTGTTTATCCATTCCGTGAATGGTGATTTTTGTGATGTTTTACTTAGGTTAAATGGTCTGGGTATGTTCGCCTGGTATCCAGGTCGAGTTTGGGCAAATGTTTGGGACCCAGGTGTTTGCCTCTTAGGTGTTTACTTGGGGTCTTCTTCCTTGGTATTGAGGTTGATATCCTGGACCGCACAGTCCCTGGTTATTTAAATAATTCTGGTTATGTCTCTGACCTGCATTCATTCGGTATGCCTTGTTTGTTGCTTGAAAGCCTGGGTTAGCATTCTGCTGCTGTAGACCTAGGGTAATTAATACTTGTCCTGGCATCTGGAATCCTTGCGGTTGCGCTCCATAAATAAAGTCTCCTTGGGTTTGTTGACCTGGTTAGTTGGCTTGAAAGCTATGGGCTTGCTGGGTTTGGTTATTGTTTATTGACCCTGACGTGGGTGTACCCTGGGTATAGATCTGGAATCCTAAGGCTACTGATTCTTGGGCGTTGAGTGGGAAACCTTTATTTGCCTTTGGGGGTTGTTTTGGTACATTGCTGTGAAAGCTCCCTGATTGTTGTTTTGAAAACCTTGGGTAAATGCTCCTTGATTGTTACTCTGGGGACCGTGAGCAGTGTGGGTGTCAAGACCCTGGGTATTATTGCTTGCCTGGTGTTTTGTACCTTCGAGTAGCATGGGACTGTCTTTCAGTGCCATTAGGCAAACTGTCTCATCGTATTCATAAGTCTCATCAAAGTTTAGTGTTCGACCAGTCACCGCTATTATTCTAGTCATCCATTGATATATTTTGTGAATTCCTCTGACTCTAATCTGCTGGGATCTAATGTAATCGGTCCCTTATCGACATTCTTTATAAGAGATTTGGTTATATTGACGACTGAAACCTTGTGCTTGCTTGTTGTAGTCGTTGTTAAAGGTGAAGGCTGCTAATTAAAGTTATGCGCGGACTCTTCTTCATTCGCTTTGTCTACTTAGTTTTTGAAAAATCTTGCATACAAGGACTCCGTTATTTTGCTCAACAACACTGTGTTTCCTTGTTGTCATGTATGGTATCACTTCATGCTTGCATATCGCTATTCTTTTTTTTTTGATGCACCATTACCTCTTTTTTTTTTTAGGATCTAACGCCTTAAAAGGTTGCGAATGGATCTTCATGATCTGGAGGTGTGAAGCCTACTGTTTCGGTCAAAAATTACCTAAGATAATTTTAGGAAGGATTTTAGACAACTCAAGTACCGAAGATTTGTAAGTGGGGTTTGGTGTTTTAGGATCTTCAATTAAAAGTAAAGTTTTCTTAAATATAATGACTAAAACTAAGAGTTTTTATCATAAAGAGTTTTATGAAAGCCTTTGAGACATAAATACTTTGAGTAATTAAGAAAACCGTTGAAGATAAAAGTAAAGCACTGAAAATTAAAGCTAGGATCTTAAAGAAAAAACGAAAAGCACAACAACACCAGAATTTTGTTGACGAGGAAAAACCCTTGATCCAATTAAGAGATCTTAGGTAAAAAACCCCGGGAGGATTCAATCAATCCTACCTGCTGTTCTTTTATTATTATTGTTATCTTGGAATGATTACAATGAAATGAACGAATGAATGAATATGAAAACTAATAATAGCTAGTAAACTAAATTGTTGTTGTGTGTTTGTAGAGCGGATGAATGCTTGTGTGATGATTGCTTGTGTGTGGAACGTATGTGTGTGTGATCTCTCCTCTTCTGAACGACATCTTTTCCTATTTATAGAGCTAGACGTTAAACTGTATCTCTGAAATATCTGGGATCTTCCTGGACTTGCTCTTTACGCTGAAGAAATGGCATAGATGACCGTTGAGCATTATTCTTCACATGGTAAAACTGTTATCAATCCCGATTCTTGTGGTTGAAGTGGTAAACTATCCATTGAAACACGTTTTCTTCTTGTAACACGTTTGTCTTTAATCTAATGCAGAAAATTAATACTATTAAGCAAGGTGGTTCTACTTTATCTGATTACTTTCATAAACTGAATGCTTTGTGGAGAGAATTTGATATTTTAACCAAACTTCCTGCATGCACATGTGAGGCTAGAACTGAAGTTCAAACTCATGATAAACTTGTTAGACTTATGCAGTTTTTGATGGGTCTTGATGATGTTTATATTCCTATAAGAAGTACTTTGCTTACTAAAGATCCTTTGCCTGATGCTAAAAGTGCTTTTGCTATTTTGTCTAGGGAAGAGTCTCATAGGGGAATACATGTTAATGCTTCTGCTAGTTCTGTTACTCCTTTGTCTGAACATGATTCTAAACCTCAAATATCTGCTTTTGTGTCAAAGTCTTTTGATAATAAAAAAAGATTTAATAAAGGACCTAATCCAAATCTAAATTGTAAAAAATGTGGTATGATTGGTCACACCATTGAAAGATGTTTTGAAGTTATTGGTTATCCTCCTGGTTTTAAGAAGCATCATAATCCTATCAGACATAACAGTTTTAAAAATGGTTTCTCTGCTAATAATGAACTTGATAATGCTTCTACTTCCTCTTCTCCTAGTGGTTCTGGTTCTGTGCTTCCTTTTACTCATGAACAGGTTCAGAAGTTGATAAGTTTGATTAGTGATAAGCCTGCAGGAAATATTCAAGTTAATATGGCAGGTAGGTCTACATTCTTTAATAATAATTCTATGTTTAATGTGAACTTTGATAAATACTTCTGTGCTTCTTCTGGTAAAAAGTGGGAAAATTTTAGTCTAGGATGGATTATAGATTCAGGTGCTAATCATCATATGACTGTGAGTATTGTGAATATGTTTAATGTGGTTGAAATTTCTGATTTGAATCTTACTGTTGGACATCCTAATGGCACACTTGCTAAAGTTACTCATGTAGGTAATTTAAAGTTAACTGAAAATGTTATACTGTATGATGTACTTGTTGTGCCTGACTACTGTGTGAGTTTATTATCTGTGCATAAATTGATAAAGGATAATAAGTTGTTTGTTGGTTTTGATGAGGCTAAATGTTATATTCAGGATTTGAAAAGGGAGAAGGTCTTGGGGACTGGTAGTGAGAAAGGTGGATTATATATTTTTGATCATGATAATTTGACTATTGGTAAGTGTAATAGTTCTGTAGTGACTCAGTCTTGTTTTGTATCTAAAACCTTGTGGCACAGCAGGCTTGGTCACCCTGCTGATCCAGTTCTTGCAGTCTTAAAAAATGATTTACAAATTGAAGGAAATTCTTATGTGTCACCTTGTGAGATCTGTCATAAAGCTAAACAAACAAGAGAACCTTTCCCATTAAGTGATCATAAAACTACTAAAATTGGTGAACTTGTTCATCTTGATTTGTGGGGTCCTTATAAAGTTACAAGTAGAGAAGGGTTTAGGTATTTTTTAACTATAGTTGATGATTTTAGTAGGGCTGTCTGGGTTTATTTGATTAAATCTAAAGATGAAGTTTCTGAAATGGTAATGTCTTTTGTCTCTTTGATTCAAAATCAGTTTGAAGTTAAGGTTAAAACTGTTAGAACAGATAATGGGACTGAATTTTTGAATAATAAGATGAATGTTTTTCTTACTACTAATGGTATTGTACACCAAACTACTATGGCTTATACCCCACAGCAGAATGGTGTTGTTGAAAGAAAACACAGACATTTGTTGAATGTTGCTAGAAGTCTTATGTTTCAGGGAGGAATTCCTCTCAATTTCTGGTCTGAGTGTATTTTAACTGCTACTTATCTTGTGAACAGGTTGCCATCTTCTGTCTTAAAAGGAAAATCACCATATGAACTTGTTTACAATAAAAAACCTAATCTTTCTCATATTAGGAACTTTGGCTGTCTCTGTTATTCTACTGTATTAAATAATAGTGATAAATTCACTCCTAGAAGTGAAAAATGTGTTTTACTTGGTTTTTCTACTAGTAAAAAAGCTTATAAACTTTTCAGTCTTGATTCTAAGTCTGTCTTTTATTCTAGAGATGTGAAATTTTATGAAACTATATTTCCTTTCAAAATGAATAATTCTTCTGAAACTGATATTAAAGGATCAACTGAAGTTGAACAACTTGATTTTTTCAACAAAAATAAGAATGACAGTCAAAGTTTCTCAAATCCCAATGATGAAGGGAAAGATTTAAATAGCAATGATGCTAGTACATCATATGGTAATAGCAGTGGTCATTCCGGCAGTAGTAATGACTTGAATGTCTTATCCTATGTTGTTCACTGTCTTAGTCAACACATGCATGCTCCTCTTCAGTCTCATGTTAAAACTGCTTTGAGAGTTTTAAGGTACTTAAAAAATTCTCCTGGAAGTGGTATTCAGTTTGATAAAGGTTGTGATTTGAGTCTTAAAGTTTATTCAGATGCAGACTGGGCAAAGTGTCCAACTAGAAAGTCTGTATCTGGATTCTGTGTGTTTCTTGGTAACTCTTTGGTTTCTTGGAAAAGTAAGAGGCAAGCTACTATATCTAGATCCTCTACTGAGGCTGAATATAGATGCATGGCCTCTGCAACATGTGAGATTATTTGGGTTACAAACTTACTTTCTGAGCTTGGTATAACAAATTTACTTCCTGTAAATTTGTTTTGTGACAATGATTCTGCTATCCAACTTGCTGCTAATCCTGTGTTCCATGAAAAATCTAAGCATTTTGAGATAGATTGGCATCTTGTAAGAGAAAAAGTAAGTTCAGGTATGATATCAACTGTTAAAATTGATTCTAAAGAACAAGTTGCAGATATTTTGACTAAGGGTTTGGGTGAAGTGCTTCATTCTGCACTTTGTAAGAAACTGAATATGCTTGATATGTTCAAAAAGGTTTAAAAGCTCATAAAACTTATAAGTTTGAGGGAGGATGTTAAAATAATACTTTGTGTCAAACTTATAATTTTATATTCTGAAAGGACTTGTATTGCAATATTCTGATAATAGTAAGTTGGAGGGTATGTATTGTATATCTTTATATTGCAGGTACTAAAAGTGTAAAAAGGGAGAAGATCAAAGGAGTATATAATCCTCATTATATACGATTAGGGTTTCATGTTTTTGCAGTCTATTGTTTTTGTGTTGTTCTTGATATTTCTGTCTAGTATTCATCTTCTTTAGTTTTGTTATCGAGTCTGTATTGAATCTCTGTTTAGGGTTGCACACGTTTGTAGACAACCTAGTCCTTTAGATCTACACACGATTGTGGATAGATCATTGTTTTAGAGTTGTAATCTTCGTTTTAATCAATAATAATTTAGATTCAGTATTTTTACACGAATAGACGTGTAGGTAACGTCTCATAATTTTATGTAAAACGACTATTTACCGACTACTATACTGCACTAGTGATTCCATATTGCTTTGGTACCGCAAGTCTTGCTGATCACTCCAAAACCGGACTCGAACTTTACTCTAGTAATTGTTTAACCAAGGAAAATTTTCGACCTGTAACATATTACATATACGATTATACCTGTGTAAGATGTTACGTTTCGGTTATGATTCTGGTTAATAAGGTCTTATCTCAATTATATAGACATTCATCATTATATATTGGCAACAGAATTTTGAAGTCTAACGAAGGGATTAGTATGTTAAAAGTTTACCGTGAGCTGCCCATAAAACCCAAATAAAATTGAACCATGGTTGAAGACTAAAGTTATGACATTTCAATCCATAGCTTCCCCCACTTCATAGAGCATGGTGGGCTTTTAATCTTCTATCAATTATGGCCCAATAATAAGTTGTGACTTGTGAGTTCAAAGTCTATTTGTTAATCTAAATACATAGTTATATGAGTTCAAATTTTGCTTTAAATTGCCAATTAATTATACTACCTCTTTATTTTATTCTATCATTCTTATTTTGAAGAAAAGAAAGAGTGTTTGCATTTAAACGAAGAACTCCTAAAATGCAAGTATAAATTTTAATTTTTAGCTTAGTTGGCTCAGCGTTGTATCAGGATTGGTTACCTTGGACCTACGTACTCACCGTCCCATGTTTGAACTTCAAAGCAAGAGAACCCAAGATCATTTACAAGATCGAGCAGGAACTGGGCAAGCACGTAAACCCCCTCTTGTAAGATCGAACACAAGATCAAAATCGTTCATTGCCCTCGAAAATCTCACGAAGTGGTGAGAGTGGCACTCCAATATGTGTCCTTTCAACAACAAGAATATAATATATACTAGTATTACGATTGATGATGACTATCATTATAAGTGCGTGACGCGGCTACAATAAACAACATCTAATAATCTAACGATTTATATGGATCTCGAACTATCATGAGTCGGTAAAAATGAAATTTGTATAATGTTATGATAACTTTAGTTTGTTAAATTTTGGCTTGTTAGAACTATAAATTATTTATCTACAAAAAGATAAATATATCATTTCTGAAATAAGTCTACAATCAATTTTGTGGACTTTTGAGAGATGTCATCATTTTGATTTTTAAATTTGAAGTAATTTTCCAAAAACTATATAGACTAAATGCTCTGTAAGTATGTATAGATATGTTATTGTATAAAGATAATCATGTATGGTTTCTCACCACTGACGATTTTCCGGATGTCAATTTAGTGTCACGTTACTTTCTTTATCATTTTGCAACAAAATTTTCCTTGTTATGGATTTGGAGATTTTCTTCTTATCGTTGGAAAAAGACAGAAAGAATATATTGTTTGCATCGGTCACCAATCGATACACGAGTAACAATAACATATGTTAGGACCGCACCGAAAAGGGGGAGGAGGTATGGACACCACCACGGACCCATCCATTCCCCACATATTATGCTCTAAATTCAATAACAAGATAATAAGTAAGTGGTTACAATCGTTTCCAGTGTATTAAATTTAATGATTGAAAGACCCAATTTATAAAATTTCTATGATAATTAAAAGGTTAGGAATTAATGTTAAAGAAAAAAACGTTAGGAATTTAAAATAGCCTTTTAGATTCTTTTATTATTCGATTGGAAAGTTGGCTAAGGTATGTTCCAATGGAATATGATTTATAATTATTACTAGTTTTTGACCCAGCCATTGCCCCGGAAGCATATCGATATATAAAACTTGCAACTTTAATAAGATAGGTGATACATACGTAAATATAAACGTACAATACAAAAGCGTATCCTAAAGGAAAAAAATAAAAAGTGGTTCAATAGACTATTTAAACACAATACTATATCATAGTGTTATGTTATTACCGGGTCATAGGCCATGTAAATATCAACTGTTTTTTATTTAAACTAATCAATGAATAAAAATAAGGGTTTAGTATCACGGAGTGTAAGTAACTTTGCAACTTTTTTCTATTGTATGTAAGTATCAAAAATTTTGTACATTGTATGTAAGTATCTCGCTAAATTGAACACTTAATGTAAAATTTTTACGTTGACCAATCAAAAACTTCTACGTGGACAGCTCATATGGTTGTCACGTATACATTTTTACATTAAACGTTCAATTTAGCGAGATACTTACATATATTGTACAAAATTTTTGATGCATACACACAATAGGAAAAGTTGCAAAGTTACTTACACTCCGGAATACTTAACCCTAAAAATAAATGAAAGGTGGACGTTAGGGAAAAATATTAACAAAAAGAAAAAAATATATAAAAAAAAAAACAAGTAGACATTCTTATAGGTAGATATGGTTGTTAGCATGGGATTACGTGAACGTTGACTGGGGATAACAAATATAAGTTTTTTTTATGTAAAAGACCCTTTATAAAAATGATTACCAATTAATATACTACTAAATGAATAAAAAAATAAATGAAAGATCAACGTTAGGTAAAAGCGAGAAAAAAGGCTAAAAAACAAAAAATCAAGCATGCACGTTTAAATGTAGATATGTAGTAACCTGTCAATCATGATAACTAAAAAGCAAATTTAAAAATTAATAAAAAGAACAAATAGACTGACAGGCTGCTGCGCAAGCAGACTTGCTTTACTGTTCCTAAGTAAATCCTCAAATGTATATAGTATATATATAGTTGTTATTAGTTAGATATATTATATTATATATATATATATAAGCCTATTGATAATTGAAACATATCTTATTTATATATATCTATATATAGGGGTTGGGTATTGTAAAACAAGTATTAAAGTAAAACAAATAGGACAAGATATTGACCCTTAGATCATGGTTAAATTGATGCACGAAGATTCACGAAGCAATTGATGCACGATGATTTTCATGATGCACGGTGATTTTCAGTGAAGAAAAAACCTATTGTTTTATTTGTTTTACTTTAATACTTGTTTTATTTTACCTAAAACCTATATATATATATATTAATATCATGACATTTTTCGACTCTAGCGGAATGGTTTTGAACTACTTCTACTCTAATATAAAAGTTCTACTATAAATTAGGGGACCCTAGAATAGCCGTGCCCAAGGAAACCGGTTTGGGCCGACCCGGTTTGACCAAACCGGAAATCGAACCCGGTCAAAACCGATTTTGACCAAATCGGTTCGGTTTCTAGATCAAACTGGTGAACGAGACCGGTTCTGGACTCCTGGGACCAAATCGATTTCAATACCGGTTTCACCCAAACCGATTTCGGCAAACCGGTCCGAAAAATCGGTTTCAAACCGGTTTTGACCGTTACTGTCAACTCTGTCAGACCTGACCGTTAAGAAGGACTGCCAGTGACCGTTTTTGACCGTTAGGGACCGTCAGTGACCGTTAGTTACCGTTTTTTTCACCATTTATTCACCATTTTGCCATTCTAAGCTTCCTATAAGTTGACAACTTGTATTTTGTTTATTTACAACACACAAAAACTATATTATGTCTCAAAAATCACTTATATAATTTTATTATCAAAAAATCCTATAATATGGATGCGTTTTCCGCTTCTCAAACACAATCCAATACCGTTGGTGCTTCAAATCCTCCAAGTTCATCAACGGTGGTGGCAATAATAGAAACAACTAGAAGTAAAAAAACATGGGAACACTTTGATTTGTGTCAAATGTCGAATGGTGAGCAAAAGGCTCGTTGTAAAAAATGTCAAATGTTATTGTGTCCAAAGGCGAACACAACATTGAATAATCATGCAACAAAGTATTTTAAGGAGTTGAAGAGGGAAAAGAACAAAGATCAAGCACCCATAGCAAAAGATGGGACGGTTTTTGCATACTCGGAGGCGGCGGTTCGTGAACAATTTTCTCAATTCGTGATTCAAGATGCTTTGCCTTTCAACCACTTCGACAATCCGCGACTAACTAGGGAAATTCAAAACACTCTCCAACCTCGTTATAAAACATTAACTTATAAAACATTAACTGGTTCAACACTTAAAAGGCAATGTATGAGCATGTGGAAAATGGCTAAACAACAACTAGTAACATTATTTGAAAACTTAAATACTAGTGTAAGTTTAACAACGGATGTTTGGTCGGCTCCTCATGGTTTGCCTACTTCATACCTTTGCGTTACGGCGCATTGGATTGATCCTAGTAGTTGGCAAATGATGAAGCGTACCATTGCTTTTGAACAATTTGAATCTCCACACACCGGTGATAATCTATTTTATTTATTAAAACGTGTGATGGCTTTTTATAAAATTGACAAAAGGTTTTTTCAATCTCATTTGATAACGCAAGTAAAAATACTAATGCGGTTCAAAAGTTAAAATTGGCATATAAACCTTGTGTAAATGGGAGTTTTTATGATACTTGATGTGTTGCACACATTTTAAACTTGTGTGTGCAAGATGGGTTGGGTGTACCCGAAATAGATGTTGTCAAAAGCAATTTTAAGAAAATGATGTAGCAAGTATTTTGTGGACCAAAAGTGAGATACCAAAAGTGAGATACCAAAACTATATGAAGTTGTGTAAGGAAACGGATTCGATTTTTTTAAGTCCTAATTGGGATGTTCCTACTAGATGGAACTCGACTCATAACATGTTTAAATGTGCTTTACGTCAACAATCTACTTTGCAACATTTTCATGATGGGCTAGTTAGGAAACGAAAGATTGAAAAGGCATTTAATGGGTCGGATTGGGAGATAGTTAAAAAATTAACCGAATTACTTGAAATTTTTAAAGATGCTACCAACTTGGTTTCGGGTGTTTATTATCCCACTAGTCATTTGGTACTTAGACAAATTTGGTTAATTGTGAAAAGTTGGGGGAATATGAGTAAGAAGATGAATTGTTTGAACCAATGCTTGATTCGATGAAAGAAAAAATGAAAAAATATTTTGAGGAAATGCCAACAGTTTTTACTTGTGCCGCCGCTTTGAACCCATGTTTGACCACTAGTGGGGTGGATTTGCTTTTGGAAAACATATGTCTCAATTTGGAGTTGCACAAAAAAGACCCATTTTTTGCCAAAAGATGAAACATGAATTTCTCGAACAATTGAAATTGTTATTTCGTGTTTATCATGATAAATTTGGTTCAAAAGGTGCTTCTAGTTCAAGTTCTAGCTCGTTTGTTACTACTAAAAAAAATAGTGATCCATATATACACTTGTATAATATGGTAAGACAAGAAAACACTAAACGGGCTAGGGGTGAAGGTTCAAATGCTAATAATAACAAACTTGGGAGGTACATGGGAACAAACTTTTTGGAACACATGAGAATTGAGGAATACTCCAACTTTGATATTTTGGCTTGGTGGAAAGAAAGGGAAGGTCAATTTCCCGTGCTAGCCGCCATGGCCCGAGATTTACTAAGTGTCCAAGCTTCTACGATAGCTTCGGAATCCGCCTTTTCTCTTAGTGGTAGGGTCTTATCCATCCGAAGAACAAGACTAACACCGGCATCTTTGGAGATGTGCATTTGCTTAAAAGATTAGTATGATGCCATTGAACGTGTACAACACGTATCAAGTCTTGAATATAGTGCACTCGACCTTGAAGAACAAATATTCAATGAAGAGGTGGAACATGGTGAAGCAATCTCACTTTCCGATGAAGAACTCCTACATGATGAAGCAATGCGTGGAAACTCCGAAGAAGAATAATGAAGACCTAATTGAAGACCAATGAAGAACTCCTATTTGTTTGAAGACTTTTAGTATTTGTTTGAAGACTTTTAGTATTTGGTTGAAGACTTTTATTATGTTTTAAAGACCTTGTATTTGGATGACTACTTTGTAATTGTTTTAAGAAGACCAATGAAGAATTTGAATGAAGACCAATGAAGAAAAATGAAGTCAATGTCAAGAAGATTACTTTCTATTTGCTTGAAGACTATATTGTTATTTGAAGTTGTAATTTGGATGAAGACTATGTAATTCTTAGAAGACTATGTAATTCTTAGAAAACTATGTAATTCGTATGAAGACTATGTAATTCTTAGAAGACTATGTAATTCGTAAGAAGACTATGTATTTGAAGTTGCTTGAAGATTTGCTTGAAGACAATTTGATCTATAATAAAAAAGAGACTTTTTAGTGACTTATTAGTGAGTTTTCAATTTTTTTCAAGAGTTTTTTGTGAAATAACTTGGAGTTTTTTGTGTCAATTCACTAGATCTTATCATTTTGGAAGGTATCTTGGGTCTTAGGCTCGAGCTTAGCAATCAAGTGGCCCAAAATCGATTTACGATGAAAAAATTGGCCTAAACGGCCGTTAAATGAATTATTAGTGAGTTTTCAATTTTTTTCAAGTGTTTTTTGTGAAATAACTTGGAGTTTTTTGTGTCAATTCACTAGATCTTATCATTTTGGAAGGTATCTTGGGTCTTAGTCTCAAGTCATTAGCAATCAAGTGCCCCAAAATCGAATTACGATGAAAAAAAGTGGCCTTAACGGCCGTTAAATTAACTATAGTGAATTATTAGTGAGTTTTCAATTTTTTTCAAGTGTTTTTTGTGAAATAACTTGGAGTTTTTTGTGTCAATTCACTAGATCTTATCATTTTGGAAGGTATCTTGGGTCTTAGGCTCGAGCCATTAGCAATCAAGTGGCCCAAAATCGATTTACGATGAAAAAATTGGCCTTAACGGCCGTTAAATGAATTATAGTGAATTATTAGTGAGTTTTCAAAATTCAAGTGTTTTTTGTTAAATGACTTGGAGTTTTTTGTGTCAATTCACTAGATCTTATCATTTTGGAAGGTATCTTGGGTCTTAGGCTCGAGCCATTAGCAATCAAGTGGCCCAAAATCGATTTACGATGGAAAAAAGTGGCCTTAACGGCCGTTAAATGAATTATAGTGAATTATTAGTGAGTTTTTAATTTTTTTCAAGTGTTTTTTGTGAAATAACTTGGAGTTTTTTGTGTCAATTCACTAGATCTTATCATTTTGGAAGGTATCTTGGGTCTTAGGCTCGAGCCATTAGCAATCAAGTGGCCCAAAATCGATTTACGATGAAAAAAGTGGCCTTAACGGCCGTTAAATGAATTATAGTGAATTATTAGTGAGTTTTCAATTTTTTTCAAGTGTTTTTTGTGAAATAACTTGGAGTTTTTTGTGTCAATTCACTAGATCTTATCATTTTGGAAGGTATCTTGGGTCTTAGGCTTGAGCCATTAGCAATCAAAGTGG
>CM067175.1:96765454-96781842 GCA_034093135.1 Erigeron breviscapus
CTACTCAAATAATCCTGTTCCTAAATTCAGTGGGAATAGCGATGAATTTGGTACGTGGAAGGCTAGGATGATATTACATATCACTGGTATCGAGAGAAATATGATGAAAAATTTAAATGAAGGACCTTATGTCCCATCATCAGCTCTCAATGCTCTTCTTGATCCAACTGGATCTAGACGTGGCAGGGAAAAGAGGAAGGAACATTGGTCTGAAGAGGAGAGGAGATTGGTAAATCTAGATACCCTTCTCAAAAACATGATCCTCGGGGCTGTTCCAGAAACCTAATTCCCACACTAGTTCTTTTTCCCAGTGCTAAAACCATGTGGGATGAACTAGTGAACCAGTATGAAGGAGGAGATGACACCATTGTCACCAGAAAGGTCTCCTTAAACAAGAGGTATGAGTTATTTTTTGCTCAGCCTAATGAGTCTCTCACTGGTACTTACACCAGATTTATGAGTATCATAAACCAGTTGAGAGGTCTCGGGGTTGAGAAGGACAAGGATATACTTATGGAGAAATTTTGTGATATTCTACCCACCAAATGGTCTCACATGATCCTGGTCTTACGACAAGGTAAAACTCTGCACACACACACTCTTTCAACTTTATATGGAGCTTTCATGTACACTGAAGAAAATCAAGCTCAGAGAGTTGTGGCAGAACAAGATGCCTATAACCATGCCTCCAGTAGTCCTACTGTGGTTAGTCATACTGAACCACAAAGTACAGCACTGATATCTTCTGAGAATGTATTTTCTATGAAGAAGATGGTGTCTTAACTCATGGAATCTGAAGAATCTAGTCAAATCTCTCCAGACTGTGATGAATCTGAAAATGATGACCTGGTTGCTATGATTGCTAAAACGTTTAACCGTTTCAAAGCAAGAGCAAATAGGCCATCTGGACAATTTGCATCCAGTTCTTCAACTGATAAGACCAATCTAACATGCTTTAAGTGTGGCAGAAAAGGTCATTTCATGAAAGATTGCAAGTCCAGTCAGTTTGTATCCCAGCCTGGTCCTTTTTCTTCTAATAAAAAGCCTGATGATAGCTATAAATCTAAATACAAAAAGCTTAAGGCTCAGATTGCTCTCATGGCACAACAAATGAAAATAATAATAAGTGCATGATTGCAACAACTGAAGAGAAATGGGTTCCTTCTGATGATTCATCTGCTGATGAAGAAGAAGAAAGAGATTGCTATTACATGGCTCTGGCAGACGAAGAGCACCTGGTGAAGGAAGATGTCACATCTGGACGATGGGTGGACATTGTTATCAAGAAGGTTAGTGATTATGATATGGAAACTGACCAAGAATTAAAACTGGACATTGCTGAAGCTCTTAATTCTGATTTAATATTTGTTGAAACTGTTAGATCTGACTATGTAAATGGTCTAGAAACAGATTTTTCTGAAATAACTGTTTTAAAATCAAAATTAAAGGAACTTCAAGATATTGAACTGGCATTTCAAGCCCAGGTTCTGGTAACAGAACAATTGATTCAAGAAAAACAAGATCTTGAAGTCATTTTAGAAAAGGAAAAACTGGTTATTAAATCATGGCTGGAAACCAGAAAGCCATATGATGCTGGAGTAAATCAATTTCCCACACAAAAACGTGCTTATTTAGATGGAAATACTCATGTTGCATCATTAATACCAGTAATTGATCGGTTACCAGAGGGATTCAGGCCCGTTACCATTTATGATGAGCCTGTAACTCCCAAGGCCAACACTTTCCCAGTTCAATCCCCAGAGGTTAAGACTGGAGCATTCCAGATGACTGCTCCAGTTAAAAAGGTTAATCGGAATAAACCTTTGCCTCAGACCAATTCTCTACCTAAGCCTCGAGTCCAGACAACTGGAAAGGCTCAGGTGTCATCTGATGAAAATATTTTGTCAAGGTTAGAGAGCCAGTTTCAATTACTGACTCATAAATTTCAAAGTTTTAATGCAAGATTAAACTTTATTGAGGGTACTTCATCTGGCCCTAGACAAAATACCAAACCTTTTTCCAAGAAAGAAAAATATATTTCTCCAGTTGAGAAAAAGAAAAAGGTTTCAAAACTATCAACCCCAGTGGTCTTTTCAACTAAGACTACTGTTGAAGAAAGTGAACTCAACCAGATACCTGCAGGGACCTATAAGGGAGGGTCCAGTGAACCCATCAGTCGATGGGTTCCAAAATCTAACTGATATATCTGGTGGATGTGCAGGGCGATCGAAAGAAATATATCTGGTATCTTGACAGTGCAGCTGGCAGGACGATGACCGGATGTAAGACCCTGCTGGAGGAATTCATCATTTCTGATGGACCCTCCATTACTTTTGGAAATGATGGTTGTGGAAAAACTGAGGGGTATGGTATTCTGAACAATGGACAAGTCAAATTCAGACGATTTGCATTTGTGAATGGTTTGAAATACAACCTGATCAGTGTAAGTCAACTGTGTGATGATGGCTATCAGGTTCTATTCAATATTGCTCAGGGTATCGTATTCAACAAGGACTGGAAGGTAGTATTGATTGCTCCCAGAAGAGGGAATGTGTACATGATGGATATGGAAAGCTCTCCTTCAGAGCAGTGTTTCTATACTCAAGCTGACGAAGACACAAACTGGTTATGGCACAAAAGGTTATCCCATTTAAATTTCAAAAATATTAATAAGTTGTCTAGAAAACAACTGGCAGATGGGATACCTTCAGTTTCCTTCAAAAAGGAAAGGCCATGTCCAGGATGTGAGATGGGTAAGTAAAAACGTACCAGTTTCAAGACCAGACAGAATTTCAGCATATTTGAACCACTTCACATGCTTCATATGGATCTCTTTGGTCCAGTGAATGTTCAGACTCGTGCTGGTAAAAGATACACCCTGGTGATCGTAGATGAATTTTCCAGATATTGTTGGGTGATCTTTCTCAGGTCTAAAAGTGAAGCTGCTGCTGAAATCATCAGTCTTATCAAGCAAATTGAGCTCAAGTATAGTCGAAAGGCGTGTCAGTTAAGAAGTGACAATGGAACAGAATTCCAGAATGCAACTCTGGAGTCATTCTGTACTGACACTGGCATCTCCCAGAATTTCTCATCAGCCCGCTCTCCAGAACAGAATGGAGTTGTAGAAAGGAAAAATCGAACGCTGATAGAAGCTGCCAGGAGTATGCTTGCTGAATCTGGTCTTTCTACCAGTTTCTGGGCTGAAGCAATTGCTACTGCTTGCCACACCCAGAACCCGTCAGTGTATGTGAAGCGACACAAAAAGACAGCCTATGAAGTCTTAAGAAATAGAAAACCAAATATTGGTTATTTTCACGTTTTTGGATGTCCAGTTTACATCCTGAACGACTCCAGTCAGTTAGGCAAATTTGATGCCAAAGCTGATGAAGGGTATTTCTTAGGCTATTCAGTCATTCGCAAGGCTTCAGAGTCTATAACAAGAGACTGGAGAAGGTCCATGAGTCAATTCATGTCACATTTGATGAATCAAATGCCGCAATCAATAAAAATCCAACCCTTGATACTCCCCCAGTAACTCCAATTGTCTTCTGTGAATCTGATCCTATAAACTACCATAAAGAAGATTCTCAAGAAGAAGTTTCCAGTCATCCTGATCTGGAACCAGTTCAAAAAAAGAAACCCTCCAGTGGTACTCCATTCTATCCTTCAATTATTTTCAAGCTACCCTCTGAAATTATTATTGGATCAGATGTTCGTACTACTCCCCCAGTAATCCAATTGTCTTCTGTGAATCTGATCCTATAAACTACCATAAAGAAGATTCTCAAGAAGAAGTTTCCAGTCATCCTGATCTGGAACCAGTTCAAAAAAAGAAACCCTCCAGTGGTACTCCATTCTATCCTTCAATTATTTTCAAGCTACCCTCTGAAATTATTATTGGATCAGATGTTCGTACTACTCCCCCAGTATCTCCAATTGTCTTCTGTGAATCTGATCCTATAAACTACCATAAAGAAGATTCTCAAGAAGAAGTTTCCAGTCATCCTGATCTGGAACCAGTTCAAAAAAAGAAACCCTCCAGTGGTACTCCATTCTATCCTTCAATTATTTTCAAGCTACCCTCTGAAATTATTATTGGATCAGATGTTCGTACTACTCCCCCAGTATCAGTCCCAGTTGAAACTGAACCAATACTTCAAGAAATGCCTTCAAATGAAGAATTTCATGATATAAATCGTGATTTAAATGACTCAGATGAAGATGTTGAAGTAGTCTGGCAAGATCCTCCTCCTGAAGCAACACCAGAGGAGACTCAACTGAATTCTTGCACTGATATTGTTGTCAGTAACAATCCTGGTCAGTACTCCAGATGGACAAAAACTCATCCTATTGATCAGATCATAGGTGACTCCAGTAGAGGAGTTCAGACCAGAAGAGCCTCCAGTAATCAATGCTTATATGTCAGTTTCTTATCACTGATAGAACCAAAGGAGATTGACGAGGCTTTAGAAGATCCAAGTTGGGTGACTGCTATGCAAGAAGAGCTTCACCAGTTTGAAGGGGAACAAGGTTTGGTACCTGGTTCCTTTCCCAGTTGGAAAGAAAGAACCAATTGGAACCAGATGGGTCTTCAGGAACAAGGTAGATGAAGATGGCCACATAATCAGAAACAAGGCCAGACTGGTAGCACAAGGCTACTGCCAGTCAGATGTCAATTTTGATGAATCATTTGCTCCAGTGGCTAGACTTGAAGCGATCAGAATATTTTTAGCATTCGCTGCTCATCATCAGTTCAAGGTCTACCAGATGGACGTGAAAAGTGCATTTTTAAATGGAAAACTTGAAGAAGAAGTTTATGTCAGACAACCACCAGGTTTCGTAGACGAAAAGCATCCACACTGGGTATATCGTCTGGACAAAGCACTCTATGGTCCCAGACAAGCCCCACGTGCCTGGTATGATACTCTGACTAAACATTTATTGAAATATGGTTTCAAAAGAGGTGCAATTGACAATACCTTATTTATTCTTCATGAAAAAGGTAATCTTCTGATGGTACAAATTTATGTTGATGATATTATTTTTGGGTCTACTGATGATAAAATGTGCAAGAAATTTTAGAAAATAATGTCGACTGAATATGAAATGAGTTTGATGGGTGAATTAACATATTTTCTTGGACTGCAGATTAAACAAAACAAAGATGGTATTTTTATTAATCAGGAAAAATATGTTAGAGATCTTTTAAAGAAATATGATATGAACTCTTCACCATCTAAACCCACTCCAATTTCTGCACCATTAACACTGGACTCAGATCCAGATGGTAAACCAGTGAACACCACTGTCTATAGAGGCATGGTTGGTTCACTGATGTATTTAACTGCCAGTAGACCAGATATTATGTTTTCAACATGCTTATGTGCCAGATATCAGTCTAATCCAAAAGAATCTCATATGCTTGCTGTAAAGCGCATACTGAAATACCTTAAGGGTGTCCCCAGTTTGGGTCTTTGGTATCCCAAAGGCTCAGGCATGGATCTAATGGGTTATTCAGATTCAGATCATGCAGGTTGTAAGATAGACAGGAAATCCACTACTGGTGGATGTCATTTCCTTGGTGGCAAACTAGTCAGCTGGACCAGTAAGAAGCAAACTTCAGTTTCATTGTCCACTACTGAAGCTGAATACGTATCTGCAGCCAGTTGTTGTGCTCAGATACTCTGGATGAAGAACCAGTTGCTTGATTATGGTATTAAGTATTCAAAGACCCCAATCTTTTGTGATAATACCAGTGCCATTGTTATCTCAAACAATCCAGTCATGCACTCCAAAACGAAGCACATTGATCTCAGGTATCATTTTATTCGTGATCATATTATGAAAAACAACATTGAACTCCATTTTATTCCTACTGACAAACAACTCGCTGACATTTTTACTAAACCTCTGGATGTCAAAACTTTTGAATATCTTGTTGGTGAGTTGGGAATGTTAAACCCTTAAATCTGGAACCTTGGTATTGAACGCCTATGTGTACTATCAGGGATCTTTGATTTAAAGATTTATAAATCTATGACTGCTTAGATATCGAACGCCTTAGTGTACTATCTTTGCATTAATAGATTTCTGGATCAACATTCCAGGGGGAAGACTTTGAAAGATATATTTTTGTTCTTAAAAATGTTTTAAGTTCAGGGGGAATTTATTAATTTATTTTCTCACTGGACAAAATTTTCCAGAAAATATTACTGGTACCTTGTAAATGTGTCCCTCTCACTAGTAATTAGATAGGTTGAAGTGCATGTTTGAGGTGACTTTTGTCTCCTTGTAAATGTGTCCCTCTCATTTGTCTGTATTAGTTGACGTGCATGTTTGAGGTTACCAGTCTCTTTCAAATGGTTTTCACTGGTACTTTACTGGAGTGTCCCTCCAGTGTACCATCAGTACATGCTTCACTGGATTATCAGTCAACCTCCAGATGCACTGAATTGAGTCATAATATTTTTTAAATACTTGGTCATTGTACGTGCCACGTATGCAAAATCTTTGAAAAGATATTTATCTTGATATTTATCTTATTATCCTACGTGGCATGTAAATTTTTCAAAGAAATGATGGTATTTTTACCTTGGGAAGACAAAAAGTGCAAGTTGATAATGTTTGTGGGCTGTAAACCGTCACACATTTATGTGTGATGTGATGTAGTTAATGCGGATCTCAGAACCCGATCAAAATTATATTTGATAAATTCAAATTAACCGTTTGAGTTCCACATTCTCTCTCCTATATAAATACCCACTTTCACTTTCATAAGCATTTACTTCGAACATATTTACTCCCAAATTTTTCAAATTCCTTCATTTACTTCTTTCTTCATTCAATTTCCAATCATAAATCTCTCTCATATTTACTTCATCAAATCTTCATAAACCCTAATTTTTTGTTCCATATCATCTATCTATCATATTCAATGGCACCAAGACAATCTAATTCACCGAAAAATCTGCTCGCTGCTGAATATGCTCCCGTTCCAAATGTTGTAAGGGCACGTCATATTACCTTAGAAGCAAAATCCATCAGAATAAACATGAAGAATTGGATGGCTAGACTCACAAGCACCACTCATGCTCCCACCTCTCTAATTGGACGACTGAATTCCTTTTTCCTAAGTTGTCCACTTTATGGTGCTCTCACTCTTAATCCTGGTAAAATGTATCATGATTATTTGTGTGAATTTTGGTATACTGCTGTGTATGTTGAAAACACTAAAACCATCAACTACACATTGCAACAAGGCACCAGGGCCTTCACTCTCACTGCCGATTCTCTCAGAGATATTCTTCATTTGAATTATCTGGCTGAAAATGAGATGGCAATTACTCTCCCTACTGGTATCAATTACAGGGATGTGTGCAGATTGATGGGGCACACTGATATACTAGATGAACATGGCCAGTTATCAAGAAAAGGCACAATCTAAATGAGCAAGCTGTCAGACTCATGGAGATATTTCTTCACTCATATTGTTGAGTGTTTGGGTGGCAGTTCTGGAGGGTTGGACCAGATTAATCAAATGCAACTCATTTGTTGAGTGTTTTCTGTCACTTGTGTTTTTAAGAGCTCTAGGTGCTGAGTATGATTACGCCACAAATCATTTTTCTGTTTGTGAATATCTGAGGGAATTGAGCTCCTTAAAATCAAGAGCTGGTGAGGTTGAAATTCCTGTAAATATGTTGAATCATTTTGGAAATGATGCACCTGATGAGCAAGAAGAGGCTCCAGGTTGGAATCTAGTTGGTGAAGGACCCTCTGGTGACCTAAATGTTGAAATTGTGCAACCAGTAACCCAAGTGGCCCCTGACCAACAACAACCAGAAAATGTTGACCCTCCTAGACGACCAAGAACTTCCAGGCGTCTTAGGAAGGATGGAGTTCAGGTTAATCCAAATAGAGCAGAATCAAGCCATCCAGGTGATGTCATGAATATAGATGGGTCTCCGATTGTTGAGCAGATGGAAAATGTTGTACAGGATGTTGAGCAGGTAGAAACTGTACAAGTTGTTGAGCAGAAATCTGGTGAGCAAGATGCTCAGTTTGATTTGAATGTAGAAGTTGGTGATCAGACTGGTGATCAGACAGGTGATCAGACTGTTGATGAAACATTTGTTTGGAATGAGGCTGATTCACCCATGTCAGAAGGTAATGTTTTTGATACTGACATGAGTTTTCTTGGAGATGATGTAGTAGAAATAGAACGATTACCAGAAATGCCACCACCTCCACCAGAATCAAATGTTCCACCACCAGAATCCACTATGCCACCACCACCACCACCACCACCTTCAATTCCACAAACCACTCCATATTTCAATCCTCCACCACCACCACCACCACCACCACCACCACCACCACCACCACTTCACCACCACCTCCAAATTTCACACTCAACCACCACCACTTGAAACTCCAATTGATTTATCTGAACACCGTGTGCTGGACTCCACTGTAGTAACATCTGAAGTTTCAACTGAAGAGGTCCAGGCACAAGTACCGATGGTGACCAGATTGGCTTCTGAATTGGCACCTCCCAGTGGTCTCTCCACTTCGTCTTCAGCCGAGGTCCAAGGCCTTTTAAGTAAGGTGGCGGACCTGGAGAGATCACTCCAGTCTTCATCCCAGGTTGTTTCTGATTTCAAATCTCTTTTATCGAATAATCTTTCATCAGAAATGAACCTTTTTGCTGGTAACAAGAAGCTGGTGTTTGAGAAATTGAATGAGCTGGTACTGGCCACAAATAACAATTCTGAAAATATCAAAGTGGCAGTCCAGGGCTTAGAAGCAAGGCTGGTGAACTCTGTTCAGACTGTAGTGAAAGCTGAACTTGTTCAACCACTGGCAGGTCTGACAGATGAAGTTCAGAAGTTGACCACCAGGATAAGTTCTTTGGAAAGTAGGCCAACACTTGATCAAAATGCTGTTGTTAGCACCATCAGTGATGAGTGTGCTCAGAAGTTCAGACATGGTATGTTGAAAGAAATTAGTAAAGAAATTTCTGGGTCTGTTCTTAGAACAATTCAAGATGGGTTGTTGCCCCAGGTGGTAAACATGATTAATACTGAAATGCCAAAGCACTTGCCTCAAGAAGTTCAGATTATTAAGAAGGAAGTGACTGCTTTGAGGAGCACTGTGAATATCACATCTCCAGTGGTTGGAAGAACTTTTGGTGCTACAGACAGGTACATGCTTGAATAGTTGTGGAATGATCTCAAGTCAAGAACTGGTGATCATTCCAAGGGGGAAAGGTCTGAGAAGAAAGAGAAGGTTATTGAGAAAAAGAAAGAAGTTGTTGCCAGTGCAATTGAAAAGGCCTTTAGCACTGAAGCTATTGTGCAACAAGAAGAAGTGACTGGTACTGATGCCAGTGCACAAGAAGCACAAAAGGCACTTGGCACTGAAGCCATTGTGCAGGTTGAAAAGGCTACTGGTACTGATGCCAGTGAGCCCCAGTTTGAATCTTTCCCAGATATCACAACAACTCTGAAGTCTGTAAAAGGAAAGGAACATATGGTATCTGGAGAAGAAAGTAAAACTGCTGGGAAGTCATCAGAAATTCCTACTACAGATGAAGACACTTCGAAGAGACTGGAACAAGAATGCATTATGATAGAAATTTTCAAAAAAAATCAAAAGGATGAACTGCTGGCCCACAAAAGGGAGATGGCAATCATAGGGACTCTTGATTCTTACAATGCTGGTAGGTTGGGCATAGATATTGATATTTATAAAAGAATGAAGGAAGACCCAGAGTTCATCAATGTCTGGATGCATTGGATGATGTCTACATTCGCTCCAGGTACTCTGAAGAAGAACAAACGTATGATGCTGTAACGTATGGAGTCAGTGTAGTTGAACTGATCAGACAGAGAACGGAGGAACTGGTGAACCTCCAGAAAAAGATTAGAAAGAATGCTGGTGCTCTGGAGATAGAGTACAGGAAGAAGATAAAGGGCTTACCAAAACTGACTGCCAAACAGTTAAAGGAAATCAGAGATGCTGATCTGAGCACATTCATTCCTTTGGATACTTCACAAAGAATCAATCGTGAAGCACTCCAGTCTGCCGTCGAACAGCAGAAAGTATCTAAGGAAACTGAATATATGATCCAGATGGCTAAGCAAAAAGCCAAGTATGAAGAAATGTTGAATTTCAGGGCTGATGCCAGAAAGATCATTGGTGCAGAGATCAAATTAGCTGAAAATCATGAAGGTATGTCCAGGTTTGAAGTAAAGTTGACCAGGGAAGGTAACTTTACTGATGAAAGGAAAAGAGTGCTTCAGTCCAAGCGTTTGGATGGAGTGAACTGAAGGAGATTTCCTTAACATTCAGGGGGAAGACAGATTTGTCGACTGATGTTAAAGCATTTTTGAAGAGGATTGAAAAGGTATGGAAGAGAAAGCAACAGATGGAAGTTGCATTAGGCATGAAAACACCAGAGTCTGTACCATCCTCACCATCTCCAAAGAGAAAGGCTTCTGAAGATGCTCCAGGACAGACATCGAAAAGAAGGGTCTGACTCTTGTATCATTTACTTGTACTTGTATTTAATTTCCAAAATTGTAACTTATTTTCTGTTGATGGCTGTAAATATAGTTACATATTTTGATTCATAAAGTAAGTGATCAGATTTAGTCTAAGTTAGAACTAAAAGATGAAACTGAAACACTGATGATCTATAAAGTGTTTTTCAGTAACTTAAATTTTTAGACTAAGTCAAAACAAGTGTTTTTCAAGCATACAAAATTGTATAGATATAAGCTTGAAAAACCTTGCATTATTTCTAAACAAATAGGGGGAATTTGTTAGGTCCAGATTTACTGGACTCGCTCCAGACTCGACTACTGGAGCCTTACTGAAGATCTGTCCAGAAATGATATTTACTGGACCTACTCCAGACTTGGAAACTGGAGTCCCTCTGAAGATTTGTCTAGAAATAATGGAAGACCAGTGAGCAAAATACTTGTATAGGAAATCTGGAATCCTCCAGATTAGCTCACTGGACTTCACCCTAGTCCAGATCTATTCTACTGAAGACATTCTCACTGAAGTCAAAGACTGAAGTTAGAATAAAGAAGACTGACAAATGGCGGAGTCCACTGGAAGTCTTACCAGATCTACGACTGGAGGTTTGTCAGTGTTCTAGACCTTACAAGTCTGAACACTGATAACGAGGAATTGACTTTTTGCCTTTACACACTTTCCAAAGAACATTCCACTTGTTCTTTACTAAAGTACATACGTGTGTAAAGGTGGTTGGTTAAAAGAATAAAGTCATATTGATGTGACTTTATCCTTGTACTTTAACCAATGCATTTAATGACCTTGTCGGTTCATTAAATGCATACAACCATATTTGTACGGCACAAATTCACTGGTGAATTTGTTTGCCTATAAATACAAAGTCATTTCTTCATTAAAATTACTTTTAGCATTAAAGGTGAATTTGTCTAAATACTCTCGATCGTAACAGGGATACTTCACAACTTTAAGTATCTCGATCCAAAGAGTTTATTTGGCAAATATAGATCATTTGTAATTCATAGGTTGTTAGGATACTTACATATTTGTATTATCTTGATTCCGCACAACCTTGTATTTATTTAACATCATAAATAAAATACACTTGAAAATATTACATTGTGTTCCACCTTTACTTTAAGTCTTGTATTACTTTTTTTATATACTTGCATTTATATTCAAGTAATACTAGTCCAATCTAGTGCTTATTATACTTGTTGTATTTTACACATTCTGGGTTAACCATCTAGCTAGGGACTCTACATTCACCCTCAAAGATCTTGGGTCCCAAATATAGGAACCAGGGAGTTTAGTCTTATTTTGCAGGATATTTTCAAGGATATATAACTACTTACTGGAGAAAGAGATAATAATTCTCTTATAAAAAGATATCCATTATTCTCGAAAAAAGGTGCACGTATCTTTAATCTTTTACTAATGATAGTAGAGTAGATTATAATTATTGGTTGTAATATGATATTATTGTTTTGTGAGTTAACTATTTATTTTACCCTTAAATAACACTTTTGATATTCGCGCTTGAAATGAAATAGATCAAAAGAGAATTTTCATTCATTAAGTTATATGTACAATAATTAAAACTACTCTAAAGCAGTTTTTTACATCCTTGATCAACCACTCCGGATTGATCTCTCCCCTCTTAAACATTGTTATTCTACCAAACACTACCCCTATCGATTCAACTTCCTAAGAGACCTAAAGTCAAAGGAGTCTAAAAATATGGGCTCCGACCTTGTCCATTGATCCTTCATCGCCCATGTTTTTCACTCAGAGAACTGATTTTTCTTTGCTTGCAAAAAGAGATTTGGCCTCCAAAGGATACTCCCTTTCGAACCTATCAAGACGAGCCGCTGCTAGGTCGTGTCGTCTTCTAGTATAAATTAACTGCTCCTCTAAAAGGTCGATTTCATAGTATGCCTCTAGAAGTAACTTATGCATGGCCGCCACTTCGGATCCATAGCATTTTCTCATGTTTTCAGCCATCTCTCTCTCTGTCTTAGCCTTCTTTAATAAGATTCAATAACCTTACTTAGATTGTTGATAATATTATCATTGATGATGTGTTTTTCTTCATGCTTCAATTTGAGATCGCCAAGCGCCTATTAAAATGATTAGGATTAATAACATTACTATAATCCTGATAGAAAGACATTATTAAAATGAACTACCTCTAGAATAGGAAACTCATTAGACATCTTGAAGGAGTATGAGAGAACTATTTGTTAAAAGAAAAATGACTTTGAGATCTGCAAAACTGTGAGTATAAATAAATTTTGAACTGTCTATGTGAAAGCTGTCAAGTCATGTCGCCTAAAGTAACTCTTGGTTTTCCTACTTACACGCGTTTTATCTTTAGTTAGTCTCTCTGTTTGACTTCGGTCAAAGCTTTCTCTAGAAGCTTCAAAGTTATTTCAACAAAAAGAGTTTATATTAAAATAACTTTGGGGACAATTGTTATGGGTGAAATTTCACGTACCAATATCTTGAATAACTAAGATCTTTGCATGCCAAGATCTTGATAACGATAATATTCTTATGACTTACTGGATATATTACTAACGTTACCAAATACTTGTTATTATTATTTCCACATGAGTTATTTGTGCAGAGTCTAGAATGATCGATATTTGGCTATGGAAAATATCTCCAACGTGCAAAAAAGAATTCACACATGGGATTATTCATCAACACGTAAAGAAGACTTAGTCTTGCTACATAATCGGACTTCTAGTTGAAATCAACATGAGGGAAAAAGACTTCAACGTGCACTTGATCAGTCAAGATTCACTCCAACGTCTCAATTATGAAGACCCGGAAGATCCCTATAATTTCGGATAGTTAGTTAGCTACTAGATCTATATAAACGAACAAGGTTGATCGATATAGGGCATCTTATCTCATCTTGCAATACTTCTGCTCACTTGTATTCACACACACATTCTGCTTTCTTATTTCCTTCACTTAGCAATAATCGATCAACTAAAGTTCCACCATTATAATCATTTTAACAATAATTAATAAAAGAACAAAGGCAGGGACGAGTGCTTCCTCCCGGGGTTTTTATGCCGGCGATCCAAAAGGATTAAGGGCTTTTCCTCGACAACAAATCTTGGTTTTCTTGTTCTTTATTCTTTACTTTTAGCTAGCTTCTATTAGATCTTTACTTTAAATTGCATTATCTCTTGTTATTTACATTATTTCGTCGTACTTAGATCTAATATTACCGGTTATATTTGTCCTTCAATTCCTTGTTTAGTCGACATAAATCTTTTGCTAATCTTTTATTTACAACGCATCTTTGAAACTCTATATTTAACAAGCCCTTAACCTCACGAACGAAAGTTTGGTTACATAATTGATCTAAGTCTTCAAGGTAGATTATCTTGGGTAATTTTTGACCAAAACACCTGGGAAGGCTGATATAAAGTTGATACCGTCATCAAAACGACGCCTACAAACTCTCAAATAACGTGACAAGCCAATGAGCCGAACATATTAAATTTGAGTAAGTTTTATTAAAAGACAAATTGTCTATTATCTTACGTCATATTTTATTATTTAAAGTGCACTATATATTTCAATAGAGAGCGTCGCAACCTCATAAGCTAAATAAAGCGCACATACACATCACAAAGGTAGGGACGCCTACCATGAACACGGCCTACAAAGACCTAAAACAAATAATATGTATAAAAATGGGATACAAGTAGGAGCCAAACAAGGGCACTACTCCCTTAACTCGGATGAAGAATCCGAATACAAGTCCTTTACATTCACTTTTGGATTCGCAACCAACTCCAACAATTGCCTACCAACATCAGAATCTGAAATCACAGTACACAAGGAGATCAAAAGCCTACGAAGATTTGGGCGCCCCAGATTTGAAGATACCTTCGCTGCCTTCCCACAGCCTCCATATTTGAAGACCCATTTTTGAAGATTTAAATATTTTTTATAATTTGAAGATCTCCCCCCAGATTTGAAGATCTCTCCATAAATTTCAGGATTCATTTACAGAATTAAAGATTTGTTTCCATAGACCTTCCCTCTGCCTTAAACGCAACCTCATATTTAAAGATTCTTTTGCTGCCTTCCCGCAACCTCTAGATATAAAGGTCCCTTTGCTACCTCAAAATTTGAAGACCTCTCTGTTGCCCTTACAAAGCCGCAAGAGTTGAAAGAACATTTGTTAATGCACCAAATACACTCCACAAAGATAACACTTCTCAAACAACGACGCAACATCAGTATTTGAAGACTTTATTTGATCATCTTTCTTCTACAAGGCTACTCAAAGAACTCAAAGATGGATATATTTTTTCAAAATATAATACTCTAAGCCTTTGATATTAGCACGAAGATCACTTAACACTTGCTCAAAATCCTTCAGAGTATCTTTCATACAATCACATTCTGGGCATAAAGCATCCATGGGAAGACCTTTCTTGATATTACATTGATCTGCTGCCTGGGAATACGCAGACATGCCTGGAGTCCCCCAGACTCTCACCCTGGGGGACAACAATTCATCACAGGATATCGCCTTAATAGATGAAAGTTATGGATTCGGTGGCACTGGAAAAAATGAAGTCTTTCCCTAGAAAGAACACGCTGCATACAAAGAAGTAGACGAGTTAATGAAAGTTATGATCAGATTAAACAAGTAAGAAAAAAAACAAAAGGAACCCCAGAAGAAAACCAGCAACCACTTCAGCCTGGGAAAACACAAGATAACGACAAGATACTTGTAAACCCAGCCTTTCCTGACCAGTTGATCACTATTGGAAGCGGGCTACCAGAAGACCTCAAGAAGAAATTACAGAAGCTATTGTAACAGAATATTGATATTTTCGCATGGGAGTACGCAGATATGACCAGGGTCCCAGGACCCTCACACTGGGAGAAAACACCTTCGTCGTGAAGCATCGCCTGAATGAAAGAAATAATATGGAACCAGTGCGGCAAAAGAAACGAAGCCTATCATTAGAAAGAGATGAAACAACATGAATTAGTCAAAGCCGGAATCATACGAAAGGCCACGTGCCCTGCGTGGATTGCAAACCCAGTTATGGTATAAAAAAAAAGACGGATGGTGGAGGTTGTGCGTGGATTTCACGGATATAATTAAAGCATGCCCAACAGATTGCTACACGCTAGAGATAGATTGGAAAGTAGAATCACTAACGGAATACAAACAATTCTGATTATTAAGACAGAAGAAACATTTTTTCATACAAGCAAAGGAACGTTCTGTTACATAAAGATGCCCTTCGGGCTCAAGAAGGTTGGAGTGATACATCATCGACAATTATCCATTTACATCGAGATCACCCCATTTTTCAAATGATGAAAGCAAGCATTCAATATTACCCAGAAGCAGATCGCGGAGTCAAAATTGTGGAAGCAATATCCAAACCCTTCAAGGACGGATTCTCACATAACCTTGACACCTGGGATCGAAGCTCAAGGATACGAACAGAGACACGAGACTAATAACATGATCCTCGCAGCTCATATCATTAGTCTGGGGGGCTTGATGACGTATCCCCTAGCATACACGGTACGCAACCTACTCGGACATGCAGCCTACTCAGATACACAGCTTCTTCATATCACAAGTTAAGGATGAAAGATTGTTCATATCACTTCCTAAATTAGAGGAGATCTCCACCAGCAATATGGGATTCGTTCTTATCCCATTTCTTCTCTTCCAAGCAAAGCTCACGCTATAAAAGGGGAGGAAACCAAGTAAAGGAGGCATGATCAACCACACACATAATACACCAACGATAATACATCAACGATTTGTGGCGTACAAGGGGGAACAC
>CM067175.1:96782842-96793330 GCA_034093135.1 Erigeron breviscapus
TAGAGAAATGGGATGCCGAGTATGTTAGCTTGGGAGGTAAGTCAAAGTTGGAGAAAGAGGCAGAGGAAGAAGAAGAACCAGTTGATGAGGCGACAGTTGATGACACATACAATGCATTGATAAGAAGTGGACTCATGAGTGCAGGCAAAAGATCAGGTGCAGGCAGAAGATGAAGTGCAGTTGGGGGATGATAATGTGGCTTGATGATTTTAGCAGTTGGTTAGTTTGATGGGTTGTAGTTATATTAATACTTTTATTATGTTATTTGGATTGTGGTCTGTAACCTAAACAATTTATCTGGGGCATGGTTGATCTGGAATGATCAACTTTGGTGGTGTGGATAACTCTGTAGTACTTTGAATTTACCTTTTCTTAGGATTATGCTTGCTAGGGTAGTTGTCCCAGTGCTTTCGGCACAATTTTAAATTTCAAAAAGCAAGTATTTCGGATATTTGTTATCTAGGTTTTATTATGGATTAGTATTTCTCACTTTTATTCGCAGGTGAAGCAGATTGCTTTTCTTTATGAAGGTATTTCAAATGAACTTTTCTAATTTTCTTTTATTATATCTTTGTTTTTGTTTCAAAGTATTGGTAAATATTAAATTTTGTATGCTATTTTTCTGCAACATAAAAGTTTTTATCCAACAATTATTATGTGCTACTTGTATATATTACTTTGTATATATATATTTTTTTATAACCGAACATCAAAACTACCTTTTACGGATAAAAATTGTAGATGACATCATGTGTCAAGTAGCCTGGACTTGTTTAATCATGCAAACAGTAAAGAGTTGGATTGATCTAATAAATAGAGGGTTAGATACATGCACCTTGTAAGTGTATTTAAAATCCCATTTGTAGACTATGATTTCTAGCTTCCAGCCTCTTTATTGACCGTCAGTCTTTAATTATCTACTGAAGTCCCATTTCTTCATTTGCTTGACAGCTATAACGCATATTTGATTCCTATCCTTTTGTTTCCCTGAATTGTTGAACACCAAAACAAAGTAATAATTTGTATAATTTTGTGTGGGAATGAGTTTTAGGAATGGGGATCCTAAAACCCATTAATGTTGGAGATTGAAGATGTTGATCTTCAAATCATTGGGCTCTAAGATCTAGGGGGTGTCCCCAGTCTTTCGAGTATGTTTGGTGGCATGGTTAGCCAATTCATGGGAATAGTTTTTGGGTGGCGCGATTAGCCAAATTTCGGAGATGGCGTGTTAGCCCATTTCGGGAGATCGATGGTAACACCGACAACCAACAATTAATTTCGACGACCTTGGAATTTAACCCTTCAACCGTGAAATTAATTATCGTGCGACACGGGCGAATTTAAGAGAAGGTGAAAACCTTCAACCAAAAGTTGGCGTGAAAGCCAAAAGGTGAAGACCTTGTTCCACGTTGTTATGCATGTGTTTGCTGATTGATAGCTTGTGCCCTTTCCCCTGTTTAATAATCTTCTTGGAATTGTGTTTCCTTTGTTGGTAGATTTTCACGCGTGCTTTCTGTTTCATGACTTATCTTTTGTCGTTTCAAATCTTCAATTCCCAAGCTTTCTATAGCATGTGGATCTAGATCTTTGGATTTCTGCAATATCGATTGAAGCTTAAGAACATCTAGAAACCTCAGCTGCAATACTTTTAAATCTCTCATGATTTCGCAGCTTCTTTCTTCCAAGTCAGCTTCAATTCGACTTATAATGGAAAATAAATTCTTGTTAGCATAAAAATAGGGATAAGAATATTTGAACTTTCTTCTTATGTTAGATGACCCTGTGTTTTTAGTTTTATAAAGTTTTTTCCTTGTCTGTTCGACATAATTAAGTAGGAAAATTTTAATTCGATTGAAAGCACCTTTTGCCCCACGGTGGGCGCCAAATTGTTTTGGTCAAAAATTAACTAAGATAATCAACCTTGAAGACTTATATCAATTATGTAACCAAACTTTCGTTCGTGAGGTTAAGGGCTTGTAAATTATGTTGAGTTTCAAAGATGCGTATTAAAGAAAAGATTAGCTAAAGATTTATGTCGACTAAACAAGGAATTAAAGAACAAATATGATCGTAAATAAAGAACTTAAACGTATCGAAATAATGTAAAGAACAGAAAGTAATGCTAATTATAATAAAGATCTAATAATTAACAAGATAAAAGTAAAGATAAAGGAACAAGAACACCGAGATTTGTTATCGAGGAAAAGCCCTTAATCCTTTATGGATCGCCGGCATAAAAACCCCGGGAGGAAGCAATCGTCCATGCCTTTGTTCTCTTATTAATGATTGTTAAAATGATTACAATGGTGGAATTCGGTTGATCGATTATTGCTAAGTGTGAGAATAAAGATGAGAGCGTAGAGAGTAGTGTGTGAATACAAGTGTTCAGAGATATTGCTAGTGAATAATGTATATCCTATGTCGATCAACCTCATTCATTTATATAGACCTAGATGCTAACTAACTATGCGAAATAGTAGGGATCTTCCAGGTCTTCAATATTAGAACGTTGGAGAGTATCTTGACCAGTCAAGTGAACGTTGAAGTCTTTCTCCTCGTGTTGAATTCAACTAGAAGTCCGAATATAGTGCAAGACCAAGTCTTCTTTGCGTGTTGATGATTAATCCCATGTGTGAATTCTTTTTTGCACTGTTAGAGATATTTTCCATAGCTTTATATCGATTATTCTGGAATCTGCACATATAACTCATGTGGAAATAATAATAACAAGTAATTCGTAACGTTAGTAATATATCAATAAGTCATCAGAATATTCATCAATGTCAAGATCCTTATATGTCAAGATCTTAGACTCTCAAGATATTGGTACCTGAAATTTCACCCATAAGGTCGTCGAAATTAATTCTGTTGGTTGTCGATGTTACCATCGATCTCCCGAAATTGGCTAACCACGCCATCTCCCAAATTGGCTAACCACGCCACCAAACATACTCGAAAGACTGGGGACACCCCCTAGATCTTAAAGTCCAACATCTCCATCATGTTGGCTTGAAGGTCAACATCTTCAAGCTCCAACATTAATGAGTTTTAGGACTCCCATTCCTAAACTCATTCCCACACAAAACAAAGTTATACAAGTTATTACTCTATTTTTGCTGTTTAATATCTTAGGAACACAAAAGATTGACGATCGAGTATATCATATAGCAGCGAAGCAAACAAGGAAACGGGATTGTCAGAAACGGTTACGCTTCCTTTGAATTATCACAAATTAAGCCTTAGATTGTAAAAGTTAAAATTATTAAGTATTACTAATGATATATTTATACTAAGGAAAAAAAAGCCTGAGCAAACTAAGTATTATAACATATCACTGATTTAATCACAGCTTTTTATATATATAAAAAATAAAAATAAAAATAAATATAAACAAAATCCTTATGAAAAATTAGAAAAGTTTACTTGGAATAAAAAATACCATTATAAAAGAAGTAATCTGCTTCATCTGCAAATAAAGAAAACCAACACAATGAGAACATTATATAGCAAACAAACTAATATCCGAAATACTTGCTTTTTGAAATTTAAAATTGTGCCCGAAAACACTGGGACAACCACCATAGCAAGTATGATCCTAAGAAAACGGAAATTTAAAGTACTGCAGAGTTATACACACCACTAGAGTTGATCATTCCAGATCAACTGCCCCCTGAATAAATTGTTTAGGTTACAGACCACACTCCAAATAACATATTAAAAGTACTAATAAAATTACCAACCATCAAACTGACTAACTACCAAAGCCATCAAGCCACATTGTCATCCCCTACCTGCATTTCACCTTCTGCCTGCACTTCATTTCTTGCTTGCACTCCATGAGTCACCTTTTTAACCAATGCATTGAATGTGTCATCAACCGCTGCCTCATCAACTGGTTCCTCTTCTTCTTCTGCCTCCTTCTTTTTCCAACTTTGATTGACCTCCCAAGCTTACATACTCAGCATCCCATTTCTCTGGCTCCCATTCTTCAGGAAGTGTTAAACCAGCCAACCGAGCTTCAAGAGCCATTTGAACTTTGACACCTGCAATTTCATTTCTGTGTACTCATCTTGGCATTCTTAGGTAATCAAGTCTGACCTTTCCTTCAGCCTCGCTAACCTGGTTCTCAAGTTTCTTGGTCACTTTAGCAAACTCACTTTTAGTTTTGGAAAAATCCTGTTCCAAAGCTTTCAACTCTTTGTCTTTCTTATTCAATTGTTGTTTCAAAGAGCTATATTCATCCATCTTTTCATTCATGAACCTCCAAACTAACCCACTACTATAGAAAGCCTTATCAAGAGCCTAGGTAACAAATAAATCAATTTTAAACAAATCTACTTGAAGACAATTAAATTATAATGCTAGAAAAGAAATTTACCGTCTGAAACTGCGACTGGACTGTGTTGAAGTCCAAAGGACCTTGAACTTTGAATGTGGAAATTTCTTCCCGGTCAAATCTATCACTTTTGGCTCAGTTTTCATCCCTGGCTCAGTTTTCACCCCTGTCTCAGTTTTCAATCCTGGTTCAGTTTTGAGTTTCTTGCTTGCACGGGTATTAGCTAAAGTAGAGCGGCGCACTGAAGGAGCTTTTGGTGTCTCACTCATATCAAAGAACCCTTGGTCATCAAGAGAATCAGAAGGAGGACTCTTCTTTGCTGCAGTAGATTGTGCAGTAGCATCTTCCATAGTATCGTCACTAGTCTTGTTTGAAGAAGCTGATTTGAGGTTGAATCGACCAAAATTCCTTTCTTCTTTGTCCAAGTCAAAGATCCTGTTGATTCTTCCCTGAGCCTCTTTATCCTTTGAAGCTTTCAGTTTTGCTACGGTAAAAAGAAGATACATCACGTCTACAAATAAGAAAACGAATGACAATTAAAAAATATTTTAATACTGACTATTAAATGGTTCAACATAAATAAGATTCTCCAAAGCATAGGGCTAGCTTTACCATAGGAGATCATAGTTGACTTGAAAAATTGAGTGATGAAGTTTGGAAAGGGAAAACTTAGTTTCAAATACTTAAAGGGGTATTCAGGAAATCCTATCCATACATCAGAGGCTAGGTCAATTTTTAGATTAGGATCTGGAGCCCTAAAGATTGCACCTTTGGGGAAATAGGGTTTCACACATTCAAGATCTGAATCCTTAAAATCGCTAACAATATTATTATCAATAACATTAGTTTCCCTAAAATTACTAACCACTATGGCGGAAGAAGATTCATGAGACATTATGAAAATACAGAGAGTAGAGAAAGATTACCTTGAGAGAAAATTGTGAGGCGATGTAAACGGTGAGAAAGTAAATGATTAAGAAAGAGAAAAAAGCTTTAACCTAATATATAGGCCACAGTAAATTCGATGGATACGTGTCAAATAACTACCCACTTACTTTTTAACTGTAGCGGTAGAGTATTCCGGAAGATTGATACTTATTTAATTATTTAAGAAATTAAATCTTATCTTTGAATATTTTCGATTAAATTTCTCACTTGGATATTTTCACCCTCAAAGATCTTGGGTCCCAAATATAGGAACCAGGAAGTTTAGTTATATTTTGCAGGATATTTTCAAGGATATATGACTCTTGAGGAAAGAAGTATTAATTCTCTTATAAAAAGATATCTATTATCTCTAAAGAGGTGCACGTATCTCCGATCTTTTAATTACTATTGATAGTAGAGTAAAATTATAGATTGACTGCAACATGGCATTATTGCTTTATGTGTTATTTGTCCATTTTACCCTTAAATAACATAGCCAATGTTTACACTCGAAGAAAAATGATCAAAAGAGAATTTTCATTAAGTTATATGTACAATAATTAAAACTACTCAGAGCAGTTTTACACCATGATCAATCATACCAGATTGATCTCTCCCCTCCTAAACATTGTTATCTACGATACACAACCCCTATCGATTCAACTTCCTAAAACCTACACCAAAAGAGTCTAAAAATATGGGCTCCGGCCTTGTCCATTAATCCTTCATCGCCCATGTCTGTTATTTAGAGAACCGATTTTTCTTTGCTTGCAAAAAGAGATTTGGCCTCCAAAGGGTACTCTCTTTCGAACCTATCAAGACGAGCCGCTGCTAGGTCGTGTCGTCTTCTAGTATAAATTAACTGCTCCTCCAAAAGGTCGATTTCATAGTATGCCTCTAGAAGTAACTTATGCATGGCCGCCACTTCGGATCCATAGCATTTTCTCATGTTTTCAGCCATCTCTCTCTCTGTCTTAGCCTTCTTTTCAAAAGATTCAATAACCTTGCTCAGATTGTTGATAATTATCATTGATGATGTGTTTTTCTTCATGCTTCAATTGAGATCACCAAGTGCTTGTTAAAATGATTAGGATTAATAACATTCTATAATCCTGATAGAAAGACATTATTAAAATGAACTACCTCTAGAATAGGAAACTCATTAGACATCTTGAAGGAGTATGAGAGAACTATTTGTTAAAAGAAAAATGACTTTGAGATCTGCAAAACTGTGAGTATAAATAAATTTTGAACTGTCTATGTGAAAGCTGTCAAGTCATGTCGCCTAAAGTAACTCTTGGTTTTCCTACTTACACGCGTCTTATCTTTAATAGTTTTAATCTCTGTTTGACTTCGGTCAAAGCTTTCTCTAGAAGCTTCAAAGTTATTTCAACAAAAAGAGTTTATATTAAAATAACTTTGGGGACAATTGTTATGGGTGAAATTTCACGTACCAATATCTTGAATAGCTAAGATCTTTACATGTTAAGATCTTGACGTCGATAGATATTTTTATGACTTACTGATATATTGCTAACGTTACAAAATACTTGTTATTATTATTTCTACATGAGATATTTGTGCAGATTCTAGAATCATCGATATATGGCTATGGAAAATATCTCTAACGGTGCAAAAAGGAATTCACACATGGGATTATTCATCAACACGCAAAGAAGACTTAGTCTTGCTATATAATCGGACTTCTAGTTGAATTCAACATGAGGGAAAAAGACTTCAACGTTCATATGACCAGTCAAGATACACTCCAACGTCTCAATAATGAAGACCCGGAAGATCCCTAGTATTTCGGATAGTTAGTTAGATGCTAGCTCTATATAAACGAACAAGGTTGATCGATATAGGACATCTAATCTCTCTGGCAACATATCTACTCACTTGTATTCACACACACAATTCTCTACACTCTCATCTTTATTCTCACACTTAGCATTAATCGATCAACTAAGTTCCACCATTGTAATCATTTTAACAATAATTAATAAAAGAACAAAGGCAGGGACGATTGCTTCCTCCCGGGGTTTTTATGCCGGCGATCCAAAAGGATTAAGGGCTTTTCCTCAATAACAAATCTCGGTGTTCTTGTTCCTTCTTTACTTTTATTTTTTTATTAGATCTTTACTTTGAATCGTATTATCTCTTGTTCTTTGCATTATTTCGTTATATTTTGATCATTTATTTACGATTATATTTGTCCTTTAATTCCTTGTTTAGTCGACATAAATCTTTTACAAGTCTTTTATTTAATACGCATCTTTGAAACTCATTATTTAACAAGCCCTTAACCTCACGAACGAAAGTTTGGTTACATAATTGATCTAAGTCTTCAAGGTTGATTATCTTGGATAATTTTTGACCAAAACAGTTATGTATAGATTATTAGTATAATTTTTTTATATTGACATATGTATTTTCCACAAACTAGATTTTACGAAAAGGTCATACCGAAATTTTGAATTTCTATTGCTTGTCTTTTCTAACATTGTTGGCATTTGGTATAAACATACATATATGTATTCATTGAATAAATATTTATTGTTTAAAAACAAAAGAAATCATTTTAATGTGTTTCAATTTTATAAAATATAAACATTTCTTTAAAGGAAAATTGTCTAAAAAGTTTCGGCCGTTTACATAAAATCGATATTAGTTGTACTGCGATTTTATTTTTCACTAGCTATTAAACTCTTATTATATTTACTACTATAAACCCAAAAAATATTTGCGATCCATATGCAAAACTGTTCAACCCACAGCCACTACTACTTTTGATTTTTGATTTTCTACAATTTCTGTAGTTTGGTAAATGTTAAATTGTGTTTCATCAATCCAATCTATTTGATCAGCCCATATCTTGTTTCATAAACTGTGTCACTCTGAAGAGTCGCAACTCAGACTTGCGATGAAATCAGTAGAAAACTTCAGTTAGTTTTATATATCCTTTCATTATCTATATCAGTAATACAGGTACATATATCATCCAGTTAGTCTTTTATTGTTTCATAAATGATATCACCAACAATCAACGTATCCAACTAACTTCAAATTAAATAACCATTAAATAATACATTAAATAATATCACTGACAACTCAACTACTTTAAAATAACATACCCATATTTGTATGTAAATTTTGAACATCTACATAATTTTTTTTATCCATAACCACCCCAACTACTTAAAAATACAATCCGATATATGTATGCTAAAATTTAAAAACTTTCTATCGAATTATTTTACGCCTTATTCTCCCTTCCTCCACCTAAATACTTCTATAAATTTACCTTTACCATCATAATATATTATATATATGGGAAAAGTGAGTATGGGGTTGTTCCCCATCTAAGCTTAGATGGGGAACCCCTCACATACAAATATTTTATTATTTGTTTGAATTTAAAACAGATACATGGCCCCCTGATTTTCATGATTATAAAAATCAAATGTGAGGGGTTCCCCATCTAAGCTTAGATGGGGACAACCCCATACTCACTTCCCCCTTATTATATATATATTATACTTATTTCCTATATACTAAAGGAGAGTGAAGAACGATGTCATAAAACATGACGTGTCGCGAAAGGAGGTATGCCACATTGGAAATCTGATGTCATTGATGATGAAATTTGTATGTTTTTTGAGGTGTATTTGGTATGTGTAAGAGTATGTAAATATTAAAAAATATATGTTTGAGTGGGGTATTAATAGAAGAGAGAGAAAGAAACATTTTTAATTCTTTTCTCATTTTTTAGATTTATATGTTTATTAGTATATTTAATTTTTTTTATTCATTTTTATGTTAATCATCTTTTTAGCTAAAAACATTCAACTATTTTACTTTCATTAAATATATATGTACTTATATTTAATCTATTACATATCAATTACGTATCAAAAATATAATTTAAATTCATTTAATTATTATATTAAAAATTAAATTTCTTATTAACAATCCCGACTTTCAACAATATCAAAAACAAAATTATAGCGGCAACCCGTGTGTTAACACGGGATAGTAAAATTAAATTATTTTATTAAAATAACTTTGGGGATAATTGTTATGGGCAAAATTTCAAGTACCAATATCCTGAAGGTCCAATATCTTGACATACTAGGATCTTGATATAGTTGAATATTCTGATTACTTATAATATTTGCTAACGTTATGTTTCAACTATTATTATTCATTTCCACATGAGATAAGCATGCAGATTCCAGAATATTCGATATAAAGCCAAGGAAAATATCTCCAACGGTAAAGAAAGGATTTCACATGGGATTAATCTTCAACACGCAAAGAAGACTTAGTCTGCCAAGATATTCGGACTTCAAGTTGATTTCAGCATGAGGAGAAAAGCTTCAACGTTCACAAGACTGGTCAAGATATGCTCCAACGTTCAAATCAACGAAGACCTGGAAGATCCCTACAAACTCGCATAGTTAGTTAAATCCTAGGTCTATATAATGAAGGAGGCTGATCGATCTTAGGGGACATCGTATTTTTTATTCACAACATACTACTCACTTGTATTCACACACACTGTTCTTGCTACTTTCATTCACACACTTAGATACATCGATCAACCGAATTCCACCATTGTAAACATTTTAACAACCATTAATAAAAGAACAAAGGCAGGGACGATTGCTTCCTCCCAGGGTTTTTATGCCGGCGATCCAAAGGATTAAGGGCTTTTCCTCGATAACAAATCTCGGTGTTCTTGTCTTACTCTTTACTTTTTAAGCATTATTTATTAGATATTTACTTTGATTAGCAATATCTATCATTATTTCATTTATTCCGTTACTTATAATTCTGATTATCGCTTTAGACCTTCATTCTTGTTTAGTCGACATAATCGTTTATCAAATCTTTTTATTAAACGCATCTTTGAATCTCAACATATTTTACAAGCCCTTAACCTCACGAACGAAAGTTTGGTTACATTATTAATCTAAGTCTTCATCGTAGATTATCTTAGGTAAATTTTTTGACCAAAACAATTTGGCGCCCACCGTGGGGCAAAAGGTGCTTTCAATCGATTAAGAATTTTCAATTTTAATCAAAGAAATCAAAATTTGTCTTCTTTTTATCAGATTATGTCGAATAGACAAGGAAAGAGGTTTTTCAAAAGTAGAAACACAGGGACATTTGGTGCAAGGAGAAAACTCAAACATTCTTACCCTTTTTTATATGCCTAACAG
>CM067175.1:96794330-96829330 GCA_034093135.1 Erigeron breviscapus
TGAAAAACCACACCTCTTTAATTTTCGTGCTTTCTAAATACACCACATATAATCATTTCTTAGGAAAGTACAGTAAAACAGCTGAAATGCATTTGATGTACTTTGAAGGCTATGAGGGATAAGTTGGTAAATCAATTAAATCTATGAAATTAAAGTCACAAAATGCAGCAGCAAGTGGGTTAAATATATGTCAGCCGGCCAGGGCGTATGGCAAGTAGTTGAGGAAGATATTTTATCATAACTTATATGATTTGTATAGATATATTGGGTTGATGGTCAAAAAAATGTCAATTAACTGAGAGAGAGATTATATTTCAATGTCCTTAAAGTTAGCGTATATTCAAAGGTAAATGTGGCAATGTGCTACTATAAACATATGAATCTATCAAATAATTTTACATGAAATAGATCGTTGTGCCGTTAATTTTTTGACATAACAAAATCAAATGTTCACAAAACCGTTGGACGAAAAGAGGTTTAATTTTCTAATCTCCAAGCTTGGTATGTTAAATCTTAAACCTTAATTCTTTTTCATTTTGAAGGAATTCTTGACACATTTCAGAAAACAAAATACAAAATTGAAAAATTACAAAAATAAACAAAAAGATTTTTTTTAATGGCTTGCATATACTATGTATGTAACCCGTTCTTAAATGATATATTTATTGTTAAACACATTGTTATTATACATATAAATTGATATAAGAAAACAAGGAATTGAACGCCTTTGTGTACTTCCAAGTATTCTTATATGAATATGTATGTGTAATAGCAATCAAGTTGTTTTCCAAACAAACTTTTCAAACTTTCAATTAGTGATATGGGAAACGAAGGATCGAACGCCTTTGTGTACTCCCTTGTTCTCTCATATTGTACTAATTGATTGGATTTTCACTTTACTTAAATGTTTTTAATTGCCCTCCAACATGTTGTTGTAAGATGCGACGGATTGAACGCCTTTGTGTACTCCCTAGCTATCTTACTACCAACATTGTTGTTGAAGCAAAACTTTGTGTTTCTTTTTGATTTCGCAAAAACAATTTTTGCTCCACCTTTCTATGAAAACCATTTTTGATATATTCTTGCATAGATTAAGGAGGAGTTTGTGATTTCAAAAATGCTCAAACTTCAAATGTGTTTCAAACCTTTTCATTCACACATTTGATGTTTTTCCAATGATTTTTAATCAAATGGAGTTCGGTGATTAGTTTGCACAATGAGCGATAGGTATTTCTCAAAATTTACTCCATGAATTTCATCATCACCGATGAATTCTAACCCCGGAGTATTCACTTCTTTCATTAGATAATGAGGGTATTTTGAGTGATGTTGATTTCGTGCAACTAGAATGGAGGGAGTAAAGTCGAAAAGTGAGAGGTTAAGGTGATTTGTTGTGAGAAAGGGCTAAAAGAAACAAAAGTCCTCCCCAAAATTCTCAAAAAGCCGGGTAAAACACGCACCTATCAGATTTCATTTGTTGATTTCTTGATATTGAAGAAGTCTTCATGGACCCAGTGAAGCAATGCACATCTTTACCTAACCACTCAAGTGTTTCTTAACAAATACTTGTTTTATTCTCACGGAGATTTTCACACTTCTATTGACTCTTCTTTTGGAAGATGTTGATATTGAAAAAGGGCGACATTCTGCTCCAGTCCCCGACTTCGTTTGTTCACTGTGTCTAGAGCTATATTGCTTGGTCATTATTTTGATCATTATTCATTGTCTATATAGGACACATTCGAGTCATATCTTTGTGATATAATTGCTTATCTTTGTGATATAGCCGGAACATTCGTAGTGATATCTGCAATGATATTCCACGATGATCGAATGGAAATCCTACCAATGCTAACATCTTTTCCAACGTTGAACGTAGGTCTCATAATTACATTTATGTGATTATTGAGCTAACGAGAAATCTAAGTGACCTCGGTTTTCCCTAAAAGTCTTTAAGGATAAAATTGTGGTTATCAAATGCTTCGGTAGTGTTAACCGTGATTTATATTCTTTGAAGCAATCTAGTGGTTGAAAAGCCGCAGACCGAACTATGTTAGAGACTTGTTTTGTGCATATCTCAATGATACATAGGAAATCCGAAAAATGTTATACATTTCAATCGGTCATTTCATTAATCCTTTAGATTTTTGAACATGCAAACGGATTATTCTTATCCGGTTTCATTTCTCTTCACACAAACACAGAAACCACCAACACCATGATATAATGTTTGTCCCAACAACTTCAATCTTACATTTTAGTAACCCATAGGATCTCTTGGGTTGGGCTACTAGTTTGGGTTGATGTTTTGATGGTTGACATTTCTCCATGTCTTCTTATTTCTTGTGACACTTAATCAATCGCATTTGTGCATAATGACATTGGTTCCCAATTTTGTCATTATGAGGGGGAGAAAATATTATGATTGATTCATGTCATCTGAGCTTTTGCTTCGGAAATGAATTTGGTATTGTCTTCAAATGATACCATCTTTCTATCCTTTTCCAAGGCATAGTTAGTGATAGAAATGGAATGAGAGTCTATGTTGAGAAATTTTTTGGGTGTTTCAAATGGGAAAAGGCTTATCAAAGTTTGTGTATAGGGAGAGAAAATTAATTGACTATAGAGATAAGAATGAAACCGAAGATGAAAAGATTTTCACTCAAGACAATTCAACAATTCAAAGATGCTCCAAAAGATGTATACTCATGGATTGAGGGGGAGCATGATTAATTCATAAGAATTTCATCTAAACTTCATTCAATTGCTAACTCTCCAAAGTGTTCAAGTTGATGTGACAAAGATCAAAGCTTCAAAAAGGTTGAAAGATTTGTGAGAAGATTCAAGTCAAAGAAGTAAAGCTTCAAACGAGTCTTCATCAAACACACTTCATTCAAGATCTTCAATTCATACAAAAACATTTTATCAAGAAACTCCAATGCATAAATCAAGGGGGAGAGTTCATATTCATGAAACTTCATTTCGAGAAGATGAGATTCGTTCAAGAATTAAAACTGAAGAATCGAAAAGTTGAATTTCACTCAAGAATCGAAGATTGAAGAATCAAAACCAAGATTCATCTCTTCTGCATTTCAAAAGACAACTCTGATTCATGATTCATCAATTCTCGAAGATTCAAGCCAAACATGCTTTCATCATTCTCTGTTCAAAAAGAACATTGAGAATCTTCATATGATTTAACTTCAAGAAGTCCAAGATCAAGACTGAATCAAGTTCTCCAAAGACAAAAGAGAAAGCTTTGAAGACTTGTTTCAACATCCCAAATTGTCTTCACCACCGGGCTCATCAATTTCATTCCTTCAAGACAATATAACACGTACTTCATTCATTACAATAAATCACTAAGGGGGAGAATGTTAGAAATCCAAAAATAGTGATAAATTGTAATTAAGATTAGAAGACATTCTTGTTGTTAAGTCATAGATAAATGATTACTAAGGTTGAGGGGCTAATTGTGATAATTAGCATAGTTGTATTGTTAGACTATATATAGCCCTCATACCTTAGAAATCATAACAAGGACATAACAAACACTTCATTTCACACACACATTAATTCCAAGCTTTCAGTTTACTCGATCATTCTCTCTCAAAACACACACACACACACCAAGAACACACACTATCAAACCGCCATTGTTAGATTGAACTCAGAGCTTAAATCGTGTTATAACAGATAGGATCATTACTTTACTTGACTGCTAGTAGACCAGATATTATGTTTGCTACATGTCTCTGTGCAAGATATCAAGCTAGTCCTAAGGAATCTCATCTTAAGGCTGTGAAAAGAATCTTTAGATACCTTAAAGGTAGTCCCAATCTGGGTCTTTGGTATCCAAAGACTCAGGATTTGATCTAATTGGCTATTCAGATTCTGACTTTGCAGGCTGTAAGATTGACAGAAAAGTACTTCAGGAGCTTGTCAATTGCTTGGCAATAGACTTGTAAGCTGGTCCAGCAAGAAGCAGCATTCCCATCTCTACTGCAGAAGCTGAGTATGTTGCTGCAGGAAGCTGTTGTTCTCAAATTCTCTGGATGCAATATCAGCTTCAAGACTATGGGGTGACTGCATCAAAAACTCCAATCTTTTGTGATAGTACCAGTGCCATAGCAATTTCAAACAATCATGTGCTTCATTCAAGGACCAAGCACATTGATATAAGATATCATTTCATCAGGGATCATGTAATGAAAGAAGATGTTGAACTCCACTTCATTCCAACAGATAATCAGCTTGCTGACTTGTTTACAAAGCCATTGGATGAATCAAGGTTCAACTATCTCATAAGTAAGCTAGGTATGCTTAATATGTAAAAGGTAGTGAGCTAAGTAATAACAAATCTGACCCCTTAGAGTTATCCTAAATTTTGAGGGTAAGCTGTGTCTGACCCAGACTACCCTTTCACACTTGGTGCATTTCCAAGTAAAAGAGGGTAAGCTGAGTCTGACCCAGCTTCGTGGTTATTTTTGTTATTAAATATCTCAGTGCGTTTTATTACTTTCATTATTTTATTTAGTTTACTTGTTGATCCTATTGGAGTGTGACACGTGTAGAGGTTACAGCCGGTTACTGAAAAAGTACCCCCACTACTTGTTCATCCTCCAATCATAATCTTTCTCTCTCCAACTTTTTTTAACGGGATATTTTGAATTATGTATATAATATCTATTTAACCTAAATCCCAAATCACTTGTTCACATTTTCTTAAATCAATTTTTTTTCTCTCAAATCTGATTACTGTTTTATTATTTTATTTAAAATTCTTCTTATAAAAATTGTTTTCAAATGGCATCATCATCTGTTTCTATTCATTCTAATGATTCTCAATCTAGTTCTTCATCTGAAGCTGAAAGTCTATACCCAGCTCCAATAAGCGCTAATAAGCTTTCACCTTATGTGGTGGGAAGTAATGTAGTAGTGGTCCCGGCTGATCTTGATACTGGTAAAATCAAGATTGGCAGTCTGGTTCATGCCAATATTCATCCTTCTTCATGGGCAAAAGGATATGATGAGATTGTGGCTTTCTTATGGTATCATCCATTCGGCAAGGTGATGATTGAGAAGCCAGACTGGGTGTTTCAAGATCTCCTTTGTGAATTTTTGGCGAGCTGTCATGTGGGACATAACAAGAAAGGAGGTGCTGCAATCTATGGCACAATCCTCAATGGTAAGAAAAAGGTATATATTTCTTATGAGAGGATTAGGTCTGCATTTGAGCTATCTTATATGCCTGAAGATGATTATGCAAGTGTTGTGTCTCATACTGAAGCCAAAAATATTTTACAAGAGGTTGGATATACTGGTCCATTGGCTTCAGTGGTTAAAATGAAATATTTAACTGGTATTTGGAGTTATTTACTGAGCACAATTTCTAAAACTTTACAAGTAAAGGCAGGCAGCTTTGATCAACCTAATGTATTAGAATTGCAGATTTTTCATGCAATGGTCACTATGACCAGAGTAGATTTTGCTGGCTTAAATTTTTAAGGACTTGGTTGAACGTGTTATTAAGAAGAGCCTTACCATACCTTATGGTAGGATTCTTGCTCTTATCATTGAAGCTATACTTGACAATGATTACAGTCTGGAAACTGGTCAGACTGTGGAATGCAAGTCTATCAACAATAACATTTTCAATAGTCCCAAGGTAACTGTGCAGGGTCTGACCCGAGCAATGCAGGTTTACCTTGATTTTTGCAGGCAAAGAGAAAGGGAACAAGAAGCACTTGAGGAAGTTGTCCCTTCTTCGACGCGATCTGAGTCTGACACTCAATCTGCCAATCAGGGGGACCCAGGTACACATGCTTCTGAACCCTCAAACTCTTCTCAATCTATTCAATATTCTCCCTAAGGATACTTTGGTGCAACAACACACCTCTGTTGAAGGGCAATCAAATACACAAGACATTACACCTACAGAGTGTGTGTCTGCATCTGTCCTTGGACAGAGGGATTCTGTAGGTTACATGGATGTCTTTAAGGCAGTTATGTTAGCCCCTTGTGCAGCAAAGGGAACCATTGATGGTCCTCACGATGTCAATGAGAATATGATCACTATCTCTGGAAGTGATTCTTCATTCGATGATGAGTTTGCCCATCCATCCTCAAGGGATGCTCTGATGGAAGAGGCCAGTGGAGGAGTTGATCAAAATCAAGATCAACATATTCCCACTGGCCCTCAGCCTGAATCAAACGTTAATCTTTCTTAGGCTGACCAACTCATCATCATTTCTGAAAAATCTACTCATGAGACTCACTCTCATGAGTAAATTCACCAAAACTCCTTAAGCCTCCACCCCCTTCTATATGAGCCCAATGACCCTGATATTAAGGATTACAGGCTGCTCTTTCCAGAGTCAGTGGCTTTTAAGCCAACTGCAAGTTCTTCCCAAGCTGCCACTATCTCATTTTCAGATATGGTGGGTCAGCTCACTGAGTTCACATCAACCTATAAGGTTGAGAGCTTACAGCTGACCAAATGCTTGGAAAAGATCCAAAAGGATCAGGAATTGACGGACAAGAAGGTGGATAATCTGAGTCAAGATCAGACTGCATTGGAAGAAAATGTCAAGAAAGCAGTTGATTTGATGCAGCAGAACCAGAGCAAGCTGACAGAGTCTCTTGATGGTCTTACAAAGGTAATCAATGAAGAGAAGGAAAGAAACAAGAGTACTCTGAGTCAGATTGAGACTGCAGCAACCAAGTTTACAAGGGAAGTCACCATAGAACTTCGATCTACAAACAAGTCACAAGCAGATTTCAAGAATGATCTGATTGAAGTCTCTAAGGGTGTCAAATCTAAAATTGGACTCCTCCATGAAGATTATGTTGAGCTAAGGAGAGCCTGTTGTCTCACTAATATCAAGATTGACTTGATCAACCAGGATCTCAAAGGCCTCTTTGCTACTCCAGTGAGCTCTTTCCCTCCTGATGATGACAAAAAAGGGGGAGAAGAATGCTACTAAGAAGAAGAGTGCTATGAGTGATGCTGAAATGGAGCTAGAAAGAGAAAGACAACAAGCTCAGGTTGACAAGGAAATTGCAGAATATTTTGATAAACTGAAAGAAAGACAAAATAAGGCCAGAGCTGAGGAGACATCCAATGATAGAAGAATGGTTGTGCATGGTTCTAGGGTGGAAGGTGAGAAGGAAACTGTAGAGGAGATAAAAATACCAGAATCTGAGTCTGGTGGTGAAAATGTTGGAAATATGAATGAAGAAGCTGAAAAGGAGAGTGATACAACTAAGGGGGAAACTGTTGATGTTGAAATGGGAGATATAAGGAAGGATGTTGGAGTTGAAAAAGTTAAGAAAGCTGAAAAGAAAAGGAAGTCCTCCCAAGCTGTTCCTGTACAAGCTGTGCCATCGCAAGCTGACCCAGCTCCCAAAGAACAAATTGCTGAATCTTCTTCAAGTGAAGACACATCCACTTTGTCCCAGTTCATGCTCAAGAAAAGGCCAACTGAAGCTGGGTCAAGTGGTGTGAAGATCTTAACTGACAAAGAAAAGGATTGGGAGCTTGCAATTAAGAAGGCTCCAGAACTAAAGGTAATAGTTGGGGTGGCATACAAAATGATTAAGGAGGACAGATTACAGAGAGAGAGGATGGCTGCTGTTGAATCTGATCCAGAGGTTGCCAAGGTTCTTCAAGAAACACTGAATAAGGAAGATGAAGAAGACCTTGCAGCTATTGGATCCAATAAGAAAGATGCGGGCAAAGCCAAAGGTAAGAAGAAAGTGGTGGTTAATACTAAACCATCACAGAAAGTGAAAGATGTGGAGAAAAGTGTTGAAGCCCATGATTGGTGGGAGGCTCTGTAGAAAAGAAAGGTGACTGAAAATATTAATTATAGAAGGCATCCAGAGCCAATCATCCAGGTCCAACTCAAAAGAAGAAAAGGAAAGAACATTCCCAGCATCAGGTTTACAAGGAAAGGATATGAAACAAGCTGGGAAACCCATGATCTTGGAATCTGTTTGAACTAGGATACACTGAGTGGGTGGAGTTACATAATATCATAACAGGTATAACTGGAATCCATAAAGAGACAGTCTTGGAAGCCATTGAAAAGAAGTTGGCTGTAATTGTAAAATTTAAGATTGATATCATTGGCCTTTCAAGACCAAAAGCATATGATATGGATGATGAAGATGAGTCAGCTGAGCCACTAAAGAAGAAAAGAAGAAGGTTTGAAAGAATTAATGCTCCTGGAGGTGATCATACAGTTTTTCTCAAAAACTTGTCCCCTTCAGAGTTGCTTGCACAATTATCTTCTGGTGCTGTTGACAAGATTATGAATAATCTCAATCTGTCTCTACCTGCTGGTGTTGAAAATGCAAGATGTGGGATGTTTATCACTGAACCTGAACATGGGATGTATTTTGTGGATGCAAGAGGGAAATTGGTTTTCCAAAGGACTGCTGAACTACAACAGGTACCAGCTATGCACCTTTTTACCTTATACAGATTCTGCAGAAATTTTAGTGAAGAAGGTAATGGGTATGAGCAGTTCCTTATTGATGAGGGTTTAGATAGGCAGTTAGATGTGAAAGTTGCCCCATCATTTGAAGTTAAGCAAGAAGCTATAGAAATGCTTGGAGAATAGTTATATATCATGTAATATCTTTGTTTTGTTCTCTATATATGCAAAAGCAGTTGTACAAATCTAGTTTCTTTGTTAAAACTTCATTTCAGTTCAAAAGAACCCAAAAGATTCAAAGGGTCACAATCTGTTAGTCTTATTTTACTTTGATTCTTTGTAAGCTGATAGTTAGAAGTGTTGTTGGGTTTTGTCATCATCAAATAGGGGAAGATTGTTGAGTCCCAATGTTCTTGGATTAAAGTCTGTAAATTTGGTGATGGCAAATCTGACTTATAAACACTTAGAAATCTTTTGGTTCTTGTAATCTGATTTGGGTCAGACTGAGCTGACACAGCTTACGATCTGTCTCTGACCCAGATCATGCTTCATACTTTGTAATTGTAAAATCTTATGGAAGCAAGTGGTATTCAAGCTGCATCAACAATGTGATAGCATTCAATTCAAGTCGAAAAGGAGGATTGAAGATAGAAGACCGAGCTGTTAGTGGAAGACAGCTTGGGATTAGCAGTCAGCTTGGAAACACTTAGGCAGATTGGTGCTTTGACAAACGGCCCAATCTGTGTCTGACAATCAAGTGAAGATAACAACCTGGATTGAAGATAAAGATAAATGACGTGACTAGGAAGAATCCTAGGATCCAGGTTGGTGGTTGGTTTTACATATGCGTGTCCATACTCTTATTGGTTGATGAAGAATGTACGTCAGTACGTGGGGGACCACAAGTACTATGAAAGGCACGATTGATTATTCCTTTGTCATCCACTGAAAGAAGAATACGTGGTTGCAACGGACACCAAGAGAAGGAGTGCTTTCGCCTATAAAAGCCTCATTCATTGATTGCATATGTGTGGCATTTCCTGAGAATCATTCTTCACACAAGTTTCTCTGCTCTTATACACAGCTTAGTCTGTACGAGATCAGCTTGGGCTGATTCTCTTGAGCTAGAACTTATTGATTGTAGTTTGTCATTTCAGAGGTTGTTTAGATATCTATAGGCTATCTTTATTCCGCAACAACCTTGTAATTATTTGTATAGATTATTTCTTAATAAAGGATTACATTGAAAACCTCAATCTGTGTTCAAGAATGTTTTTGTTTCTTTATTGCTTTACTGTTTTAATGATTCCTGCTCTTTACTTACTTAATATATATAAACTGAATCTTAAAACGTTTTTGTTTAAAAGTTTGTAAAGATTAAGGAAAGTTGTATTCACCCCCCTCTACAACTGTTTTGTGTACAATATACTTTGGTATATTGATACACCTTGGGACGTATCAAAGATAATAAGTAAGAAAGTAGAAAATTTAAAATAAAAACATAAAATAATAATACAAACATAATTAAAGCTAATTTCCAAAATCATTGAAGATAAAAAGTGAAGCGAAAAATAATCCATAATAATAAACATCAACCGAAATAATTTTGAAAAGTAATAAGTATTGCAAATTAATATCTAGAAATGATTAGGTGCATATATTCGAAGCGTACCCACTACTGTTACGTGTATATATATCGTGTAATAATTCACGTGTAATAAATTGAGGTAATTTTAAAAATATAACAAACTTAGAAAAATGATAGTATTAAATTAAAATAAGTCATTGTTGTAAACAAAATTGGAAACAATTTAAAAGATCAAAACATAAAGCCCAAAATAAATTAGATATGTCAAACCCAAAATTTAAAAAATAAAAATGGGCCCAAAGAAAATGATGTTGGCCCGTTAAGAAATGAAACGGGACAAATAAAATAAAAGTGACCCGTTACTATTCTTTGAACGCAAATCCGCTTTTTTATATATATTAATGAGATATGGACAACAATCCCTATATATGCCACAAGTCATACGAGTCAAATCAAAACAAAACTCGGTGGATGACTCGACTTTGCTCCAGACTCGTCCGAGTCGGTGCGATTCACATTCCGAATCGATACGAGTTGCGTTCCGACTCGCAATTAAAAAAATTAAATGTTTTTAACTTTTTATTTTTTAAACATAATACTTTTATGTGTTTTTAAATTTGATTTTATTTCAATAGTATTCTTTTATTCTTATTTTTTATTTTTTTTAAAATGGCTAAGAATGAATTATATTAATGAATTATATTTTATTTAAAAATTATATTATTATTTCAATAGTATTCTTTTATTCTTATTTTTTATTTTTTTTAAAATGGCTAAGAATGAATTATATTAATGAATTATTCTTAAATTTGATTTTATTTCAATAGTATTCTTTTATTCTTATTTTTTATTTTTTTTAAAATGGCTAAGAATGAATTATATTAATGAATTATATTTTATTTAAAAATTATATTAATGTTTTATATTAATGAATTATATTAATGAATTATATTAATGAATTATATTAATGAATTATATTAATGAATTATATTAATGAATTATATTAATGAATTATATTAATGAATTATATTAATGAATTAGTATTCACATTCCGAATCGATACGAGTTGCGTTCCGACTCGCAATTAAAAAAATTAAATGTTTTTAACTTTTTATTTTTTAAACATAATACTTTTATGTGTTTTTAAATTTGATTTTATTTCAATAGTATTCTTTTATTCTTATTTTTTATTTTTTTTAAAATGGCTAAGAATGAATTATATTAATGAATTATATTTTATTTAAAAATTATATTAGAATTACTCTTATATGCACATCTTAAGAAACCGTTTTGACCAACTTATATAATGAATATATCAAATATGTTTTTAAGAATGAATTTTTGGACAACTAAAGTAACTAAAATATAATATATGAATGCGAATACAAATTTTAAAGATAAACTTATTTTCAAAACAAACTTATTTCAAAACACACTTATTTCGAATCAAAATACAAATAGGTATAATTTCACCAATATCTTATACTTAACAAATCCAAGTTCCATAAAATAATGCACATAAGAGTCAAACAAAATTACTTATCAAAGGGCCGAATGAACTCATAGGGTAGCTACTCCACTACTCATTCATTTTTGGTGCAAACGCCTCGTATGACACTACGATAAGCGCCCACCGTCAAACTTATCAAAATATGCCTAGGATCGATCCATACGCCTCCTATCAAAATATAATATCAAAGTGCACGTAACCACTCGGTGGTCATCAAAAGGAGACGCCGTAGATCAAATCAAATACACCGCTACGGCCGGTGCCACGTCATCGGTGTCACAATAACGCGCCCATGGGACCTCCATGGATAAGTTACTCTTATATGCACATCTTAAGAAACCGTTTTGACCAACTTATATAATGAATATATCAAATATGTTTTTAAGAATGAATTTTTGGACAACTAAAGTAACTAAAATATATATATACATTGAGAAATCAAATGTAGACTTAAAATCACATCTCCGTCCACCCAATTCTCACAAAATTTCAGGAGTCATTATGCCATATAATATGCGACTGTATTAATATTTCAGGGCCAATGAATATGATTCATAATATGCGACTATATTATCTTTCGGGCCAACGAATATTCGAGGGACATATCATGAATCACAAAATGCGACTGTATTAATCTTTCGGGGCCAATTAATATGATTCATAATATGCGACTATATTATCTTTCGGGCCAACGAATATTCGAGGGACATATTAGTATTCAAATCGGGACCAACTTGTACAAATCATGGCATCCAAAGTAACACACCAAACCCACATTTTTAGGGACAGTTTCGAATCGGGTTTCAAGAGACGGTTTGACACAACTATAAATAACAAAATATTATGATTCCCCAATTAATAATTATGCAGGCAACCTCGTTAGTACATCAAAAGTGAGGAATATCATAATATTCAACAAAGGCTAACAAACAAATAACTTTTCAAATAAAACATCATTTTCATACACATTTAATCAAATAAAGTTTTGAGATGAGAGATGTTACCGAAAGAATCCTAATACCACCTAGAATATCCGTACCATTATATATATAAATATATAACTGATAGAAACAAACTTGAGCTTAATTGAAGGTTTAATGGAGGTTTTAGGGTTAGTGTGTGTAAAGTTTGTTTGTGTGTGAAAGGGAGGTTGAAGATGATGTAGAGAGAGTGTGTGTTAACTATGTGTTTTTTCATTCAAGGGTTAATTACAAGGTTACAAGGGTTAATGAAAATTACATGGGGAAGGAGTATTTATACTCTAATCTCAATTATAACTAATACTTCTTCCACTATTGAATATTTACAATTTAACACCATATTTATATTTCTAACAATCTCCCCCTTGGTGTTGAATTGTAAATGTTGCATCGTCTTCGGTCTTTAAATAACATGATGAGCCCATTTTGTTGAAAATCTTCAATGTTGATTGGACTTTGAAGCTTTCTCATTGTCTTCAACGTCTTGTATCAACCTTGACTTTGAATCTTCTCAACAAACATATACATTTGATGATGACTTATTAAATCTTGATCTTCTCTTGCAACTTTGAATACTTTGGAAGCATCTTTGAAATCTTTGTAGCTTTTGAGCTTTCACAACTTGAACTTTTGAATGTTGATTTCAACTTGATGTTGCTTGGAGAAGTAACTTGAATCTTTGAGTAGCATGCGGAAGCTTGGTTTTGACTTTGAATTCCTTGAATTCTTTTGGTATTGCGGAAGCTTGATTTAACTCTGAATTCTTTTGGCTTTGCGGAAGCTTGGTTTTCTTTAAATTCTCTTGGCATTGCGGAAGCTTGGTTTTGGAATGTGGGAAATTGATTTGAGTTTAAATCTTCAATTCTTGGTCTAACTTGTCTCTGAATCAATAAACATCTTGGAGCACTTGATTCTTTGATCAATTAACATTTGCTCCCCTTCAATCAAACAACTATCTCGGAGCAAATTATTCAATAACAAATCTTTAATCTCTTGATCCCCCTCAAATTAACAATCTCTTCAAACTATGAATCTTCTCAAGATATTAAACAAACTTAGCTATCACAAGTATCAACAAACGAACAATCTCCATTCAATCTCAAACTCTTCTAATCATCAAACAATGGTCATTTTTCCAACAAATCTTTCCGTTATTGACCATGTACTTTCCAAAGCTAAAATCATCTTGAATATTCTCGATCTCGAATCAATCTTTGAACTTTCAACTTATCACGATAATTATTCACTCTCTTCACCTAAACTAACGATCCTTTGAACAACGAAACACAATGAATATCATCAATCAAATTCTACCTAAAACCTTTAATTCTATCTATCAATCATTTAATCATTTCTCCCCCTTATGATGAATATGTGAAACGGTTTCATCATACAATAATGATTGATAGCATAAACGGTAGATGCCAACAAACAACAAGCACGCAAATTAACCCAACCCAATTCCCAATTCCCAATGCCCAATTCCCAATTCCCAATTCCCAATTCCCAATTCCCAATTCCCAATTCCCAATTCCCAATTCCCAATTCCCAATTCCCAATTCCCAATTCCCAATTCCCAATTCCCAATTCCCAATTCCCAATTCCCAATTCCCAATTCCCAATGATTGATAGCATAAATGGTGATGCCAACAAACAACAAGCACGCAAATTAACCCAACCCAATTCCCAATTCCCAATGAACCTATTGGTGAACTAGAATGTGGTTGCGTTTTTGGAAAAAGATTTTATAATGGTGTTTGTGTTCTTTGTGTTTGTGTGAAGAGAAATCAAATCCGGATAAAAATGATCTGTTGACACAACCAAAAATCAAAAGGATTAATGGTGTGGCCTAAAAATACGATTACTATTTTTAGGACTTCCCATTATCATCGAGAAATGCACAAAGCTTATCTCTAAATGGTTCGGTCTATGGCTTTTCAACCGATAGATTGCTTTAAAGAATGTAATTCATGGTCAGTGTCACAAATGCGTTCGATAACCATGTCTTACTATCCTCAAAGACTTTTGGGAAAATAAAATCCGAGGTCACATTGACTTCTCGTTTACTCAACAAATTCATAAAATGAAAATATGAGACCTACGTTCAACGTTGGAAAAGATGTTAGCATTGGTATGATTTCCATTCGATCATCGTGGAATATCAAAAGTATGATATCACTACGAATGTTCCGGCAATATCACAAAGATATGCAATGTCACAAAGACATATAAAGACTCTATGGGTCCTAGTCAAATGAAAGAATATTTCAAGTACGCTCTAGACTGAATAAGTGATCAAATGAAGTCGGGGACCGGAGCAGAGTGTCTCCCTTTTTCAATATCAACGTCTTCCAAATGAAGAGTCGATAGAAATGTGAAAAACTCCGTGAGAATAAAACAAGTATTTGTTAAGAAATACTTGAGTGGTTAGGAAAAGATGTGCATTGCTTCACTGGGTCCATGAAGTCTTCTTCAATATCGAGAAATCAACAAATGAAATCCGATAGAAACGTGTTGAACCGATTTTTAAGAATTTTGGGGAAGGCTTTTGTTTCTTTTAGCCCTTTCTCACATCATCTTTTTCACCGTAACCTCTCACTTTTCGACTACTCCCTCATGTCCTATTTGCACAAACATCATCACCACGCTCATAAACCCTTACAATCTAGAATTGAGATTTTAACTCCGGGGTTAGATCTCATCGGTGATGACAAGATCATGGAGTATTTATGAGTGGCCTAAACTCTCATGTGCAAATCTAACACCGAACTTCTTTGAATTTGATCGAAAAAGGTTTGAAAATCATCCAAAGTGTTTATAAAAAATGGAAAATGAGTTTAAACACTCGGAAGTTTTGGTTTTATAAACAAACTCCCCCTAAATATATGCATGATATAAACAAAGTTTTAGCATATAAAGGGTGAGTAAAAGGTTTGAAAATCTCCAAAGTGTTTTAAAAAATGGAAAATGAGTTTAAACACTCGGAAGTTTTGGTTTTATAAACAAACTCCCCCTAAATATATGCATGATATAAACAAAGTTTTAGCATATAAAGGGTGAGTAAAAGGTTTGAAAATCTCCAAAGTGTTTATAAAAAATGGAAAATGAGTTTAAACACTCGGAAGTTTTGGTTTTATAAACAAACTCCCCCTAAATATATGCATGATATAAACAAAGTTTTAGCATATAAAGGGTGAGTAAAAGGTTTGAAAATCATCCAAAGTGTTTATAAAAAATGGAAAATGAGTTTAAACACTCGGAAGTTTTGGTTTTATAAACAAACTCCCCCTAAATATATGCATGATATAAACAAAGTTTTAGCATATAAAGGGTGAGTAAAAGGTTTGAAAATCATCCAAAGTGTTTATAAAAAATGGAAAATGAGTTTAAACACTCGGAAGTTTTGGTTTTATAAACAAACTCCCCCTAAATATATGCATGATATAAACAAAGTTTTAGCATATAAAGGGTGAGTAAAAGGTTTGAAAATCATCCAAAGTGTTTATAAAAAATGGAAAATGAGTTTAAACACTCGGAAGTTTTGGTTTTATAAACAAACTCCCCCTAAATATATGCATGATATAAACAAAGTTTTAGCATATAAAGGGTGAGTAAAAGGTTTGAAAATCATCCAAAGTGTTTATAAAAAATGGAAAATGAGTTTAAACACTCGGAAGTTTTGGTTTTATAAACAAACTCCCCCTAAATATATGCATGATATAAACAAAGTTTTAGCATATAAAGGGTGAGTAAAAGGTTTGAAAATCATCCAAAGTGTTTATAAAAAATGGAAAATGAGTTTAAACACTCGGAAGTTTTGGTTTTATAAACAAACTCCCCCTAAATATATGCATGATATAAACAAAGTTTTAGCATATAAAGGGTGAGTAAAAGGTTTGAAAATCATCCAAAGTGTTTATAAAAAATGGAAAATGAGTTTAAACACTCGGAAGTTTTGGTTTTATAAACAAACTCCCCCTAAATATATGCATGATATAAACAAAGTTTTAGCATATAAAGGGTGAGTAAAAGGTTTGAAAATCATCCAAAGTGTTTATAAAAAATGGAAAATGAGTTTAAACACTCGGAAGTTTTGGTTTTATAAACAAACTCCCCCTAAATATATGCATGATATAAACAAAGTTTTAGCATATAAAGGGTGAGTAAAAGGTTTGAAAATCTCCAAAGTGTTTTAAAAAATGGAAAATGAGTTTAAACACTCGGAAGTTTTGGTTTTATAAACAAACTCCCCCTAAATATATGCATGATATAAACAAAGTTTTAGCATATAAAGGGTGAGTAAAAGGTTTGAAAATCTCCAAAGTGTTTATAAAAAATGGAAAATGAGTTTAAACACTCGGAAGTTTTGGTTTTATAAACAAACTCCCCCTAAATATATGCATGATATAAACAAAGTTTTAGCATATAAAGGGTGAGTAAAAGGTTTGAAAATCTCCAAAGTGTTTATAAAAAATGGAAAATGAGTTTAAACACTCGGAAGTTTTGGTTTTATAAACAAACTCCCCCTAAATATATGCATGATATAAACAAAGTTTTAGCATATAAAGGGTGAGTAAAAGGTTTGAAAGTTACTCACAAACAGTAAAAATGAGACTACGAAGGCAGTACACAAAGGCGTTCGATGCCTTGCATCTCATCCTAATATATTGTGAGAAACTCAAAGACAAAGTATATAAACAACAAAAAAAATGAAATGAGTTTAAACACTTAGAAGTTTTGGTTTTATAAACAAACTCCCCCTAAATATATGCATGATATAAACAAAGTTTTAGCATATAAAGGGTGAGTAAAAGGTTTGAAAATCATCCAAAGTGTTTATAAAAAATGGAAAATGAGTTTAAACACTCGGAAGTTTTGGTTTTATAAACAAACTCCCCCTAAATATATGCATGATATAAACAAAGTTTTAGCATATAAAGGGTGAGTAAAAGGTTTGAAAATCATCCAAAGTGTTTATAAAAAATGGAAAATGAGTTTAAACACTCGGAAGTTTTGGTTTTATAAACAAACTCCCCCTAAATATATGCATGATATAAACAAAGTTTTAGCATATAAAGGGTGAGTAAAAGGTTTGAAAATCATCCAAAGTGTTTATAAAAAATGGAAAATGAGTTTAAACACTCGGAAGTTTTGGTTTTATAAACAAACTCCCCCTAAATATATGCATGATATAAACAAAGTTTTAGCATATAAAGGGTGAGTAAAAGGTTTGAAAATCATCCAAAGTGTTTATAAAAAATGGAAAATGAGTTTAAACACTCGGAAGTTTTGGTTTTATAAACAAACTCCCCCTAAATATATGCATGATATAAACAAAGTTTTAGCATATAAAGGGTGAGTAAAAGGTTTGAAAATCATCCAAAGTGTTTATAAAAAATGGAAAATGAGTTTAAACACTCGGAAGTTTTGGTTTTATAAACAAACTCCCCCTAAATATATGCATGATATAAACAAAGTTTTAGCATATAAAGGGTGAGTAAAAGGTTTGAAAGTCTCCAAAGTGTTTATAAAAAATGGAAAATGAGTTTAAACACTCGGAAGTTTTGGTTTTATAAACAAACTCCCCCTAAATATATGCATGATATAAACAAAGTTTTAGCATATAAAGGGTGAGTAAAAGGTTTGAAAGTTACTCACAAACAGTAAAAATGAGACTACGAAGGCAGTACACAAAGGCGTTCGATGCCTTGCATCTCATCCTAATATATTGTGAGAAACTCAAAGACAAAGTATATAAACAAACAAAAAAAATGAAAAGAGAAAATCTTTTTGGATTTTTCAAAAATAAGAACATGAAAATCTTTTTGGATTTTTCTAAAAAGAATGAAATTATAAACACGGTTTTAGAACGGGTTATACACTGAAGTGTGTATAAGCCACTTTTCATCAAATCATTTCGAAATTACCTTTGGAACCCATTTGAAATTGGGTCCAATGGTTTTTGAACTCTTGAAAGACCAAATGTAAGTCTCATCGATTTGATGAATCGAAGTTGCATTCCACGGAGAACTAAAACCCGGTGTTTTAGTTGAAAAGATTTTTCGTGGAAGCAACGGTGAAAAATCATTTTTGTTCTTTGAAAAACTTCCAATCTTGTGAGATTGGGTTGGAAAATGATTTTTCGAAGCAAAATCATTCACTTTTTGCACAACTGTTTTCACAGGTTTTGGTGCAAGATCGAAAAGCTCAGAAAATGAATATTTGAATGATTTTGACTCAGTTGACTGATCTTTTAAAATAGGTTTTGTAACACCCGACGTTTAAAAATATGGGTTTTCAAAAACTTTCACCTAACGGTGTTAAATTGCGGAAGAAAAGACTTTAAAAGTCAAACCGATAAAAACATTTCGGTTTCTACGTTTTATTGGTGTTACATGCCATATCAAACATTAGTTCAAATGAAAACCCAACGGTTGCCCAACATTAAACAACCGTTCACACATTATTACATAAATTCGACATCAAAATGAAATGTATTCAAAAGTCTCCATAATAAGCAACTATGGGTAGCTAAGGCTCCTTCATTGCATCTACCCAAGCTCATAAGTCCTGCGTCACTAGTCCATCAAGCTAAACCTGAGGGAACAACCACATTAAAGAAACAAGTGTTAGCTATAAGAATAGCTAAGTAAGATCACACTTAATTTAAAAGCATTTGTCCAATTAAAACATTCCTCCATTATTAGACAAGCTCATTAGGCACAACGCACAACACACAAAACTGCATAACAACTTCATATCAATTAGGATGAATCACCCTAAATGTGCCTATCCTGCATTACTTCATTACACACGTTTAACCACATAACTGCTTTCTACATTGACTGCTTTACTACATTAACTGCTTTACTACTTAACTGCTTTACTACATTAACTGCTTTACTACGTTATTAACTGCTTTACTACATTAACTGCTTTACTACATTAACTGCTTTACTACGTTATTAACTGCGTTAATGTGTAACATAAGTTACACCCGACTAGATGACAAACCCCACACGGTTGTACATCAAGCGTCGTTAAGGAATGGCAAGCCAATCCAAGAGTAATCCGTATGTGGAGGTTGGTCAGACCCCTCGTATTACTCGCCCTGCATTATAAAGACCATGTTGCAAGGAGCCACCCAAGCAACAACTACGTCAACGCACTTAGCCGGGCTAGGGCAAGTACGGGTTAAGCTTAACACTTTCCTGCATCAAAGTTTAACGAGCTCGATCCTGCATTATTTAGTTTAGGTGACTGCATTGCCTAAACATTTTCTACGTTTACTGCTTTTACGTTTTGGGCCCTTAAACGTGCACGTGTCATGGCAACTTAACGAGTCTAGTGTACTAGTTGAGCAAGCCATACAATCATGCACATATCAACAATCAACAACATACACTACATCTCAAAGCATCACAAGCTACTTCGTAATACTACATAAACTGCATAACAGTATACTACATTAAGCAATACTTCATTTCACTACGATAGGGTCTGCATTTCAGGTCTCATGGTCAACTACATATCCCATAATGCCTCCCGTGTAACCCGAGATACCCACATATATCATAAGTTACCGTTAAGGAAGTTATAAGTATGAAACCTTTGCTTGTTGAACCCTCAGCGTGACAAAAGTAGTGTATCTTACCTTGATACAGCTTAACAACAAGCTACAAGCACAATACAATGATGACTAGGTGTCTCCAATAACCTAGAACAAGTATAAGATCGAAAGATAAGCTAAACGACACCTTTTGTAAAATCTGGGCAGGTGGTGCGCCGCACCTTCCATGTGGTGCGTCGCACCAAACCTCCAGGGAAATTCAATTAACTACGAGTGCGCCGCACCTACCCTTTGGTGCGTCGCACAAAACCAACAGAAAAACTTATCAATCAATAGGTGCGCCGCACCTACCCTTTGGTGCGTCGCACCAATCTTCCAGGGAATTTAGAATAACACCAGGTGCGCCGCACCAGCCTTTGGTGCGTCGCATATCGGGGTGTACCAAAAACATTTCTGGCCAGTGGTGCGTCGCACCACCCTCCAGGTGCGTCGCACTTGGAGTGTCGACCAGAAAACCCAACTTTGTTCTTTGATCAAACGAATTCCATACGAACCCATACCCCAATCCAACCTGGGTACTTAAAATTAACCCATTTAATTGCATTTCCATCATCTATTCTCAGCCTATAAATCCTTTAATCCTTTACTTCATAAATCAATCATTTAATCACCCGAATAACATCAAATTGATGAACGTTTAATCAAATAACCCAACCCAAACCCTTATGGCCTGGATTAAGACTAATATAAGACTCACACAATCAATTCTCAACTGAGGAATACCTATATTACCTGTATTTGGTGATAAAGATCCAAGATCTAAGCAATACACGATCGATTCGGCTCCAAAACGAATAAGATCTAGGGAGAAATGAGAGAGGGAAGGGAGGGGATCAACTAGGGCTTATTTGAGGGTAAGAAAATCTGCATAAAGTTCTTAATGACAGCCCCTTAAACCTCTAAACCCGTTTTTGACTTTGCACACATGTCAAAACTAACCCCTAAGCTTCCTAATCCTTCATTATTGGTCACAAACTACATTATTGACCACAAACACCATCAATCCTTCATTAAATGTCACTACATAGACATTGATCTTCATATTACACACATTTATACTACATTAACATTTAGGCTTACAAGCCTCACACATAACACACATTAGCTACATATAAACATTTAAATCTAAAATAGACTTAACGACACACATAATATTGACTTAACGGCATTAGTCAACTAGTAAAGAAAAGTTTGGGATGTTACAATTACCTCCCCCTTAAGAGGATTCCGTCCCCGGAATCTCTTCATCAAGGAACAACTCGGGATACTTTTCCTTCATTACTGCTTCAGTTCCCACGTTAAGCTTTCTCCATGGTTATGCTTCCACTTTATCAACACGAGGTCAATCACTTTTCGGCGTAACTTCTTTTGCTTTCTTCCAAGTATCGCGACCGGTTCGTCTACTATTCTCTTCATTGGGTCAATACTCACGTCTTTAATAGGAATCACACTTGACTCCTCAGCTAAACATTTCCTCAAGTAGGATACATGGAAGGTGTTGTGAATTCCATCCAATTCTGGAGGTAATTCCAACTGATATGCCACGTCTTTAATGCGCTTCACAACTTTAAAAGGTCCAATGAAACGTGGACTCAACTTTCCCTTCTTTCCAAATCGAATAACTCCTTTCCAAGGTGATACTTTCAGCATCACTAAATCACCAACATTAAACTCAATCGGTCTCCTTTTCTTATCTGCATAAGTTTTCTGCCTTTCTCTTGCCACACGCAAAGCTTCTTTAGCTATATTAACCTTTTCAGAGGTAATTTCAATAATTTCAGGACCGGTCAACTGCTTTTCACCGGGCTCCATCCAACAACTTGGAGTCCTACACCTTCTTCCATATAACATCTCAAATGGTGGCATTCCAATGCTTGCATGGTGACTATTGTTGTAAGCAAATTCAATCATCCTCAAATGATCATCCCATGCTCCACCGTATTCAAGTACACACGTTCTCAACATATCCTCCAAGGTTTGAATGGTTCTCTCACTTTGCCCATCGGTTTGGGGATGATAGGCGGTACTCAAATTTATTCTACTACCCAATTCTCGTTGAAGACCCTTCCAAAAGTTTGACACAAACCTCGAGTCACGATCCGAAACAATAGATAAAGGAACTCCATGTTTCGTAACTACTTCATCAATGTACATCTTTGCCATCTTCGTTAAAGGCACATCTTGTCGGGTAGCTAGAAAATGAGCACTCTTCGTCAATCTATCTACAATCACCCATATCATATCATTTCCTTTCGGCGTTTTAGGTAGCTTCGTTACAAAGTCCATGGTAATATGATCCCATTTCCACTCGGGAATTTCTAATTGATGCAACAAACCATACGGCTTTTGATGGTCCGTCTTCACTCTTGCACACGTCAAACACTTTGCTACGAAATGAGCTACTTCTCCTTTAATATCCGGCCACCAATAAATCGGCTTCAAATCTGCATACATTTTGGTGACACCGGGATGTACTGAATATCTACTTCTATGGGCTTCCTCAAGGATCAATTCTCGGTTACCACCAAGCAATGGCACCCAAATTCGACCCTTGTATGTTTTGAACCCACGGCTATTAGTCTCCATCACAAGACGTTTCTTCTTCCCAATGCTTTCATTGTCAATGTTATCCTTCATCAATGCCCTCACTTGTGCTTCCTTAATTCGATCAAGTAGCCCCGACTTGGCTTGAACTTGCATGCTCATCAACTTACAAGAAGAACTTTGCACCTTCCTACTTAGTGCATCCGCCACTACATTGGCTTTTCCCGGATGGTATTTGATTTCACAATCGTAATCCTTAAGTAATTCCATCCACCTTCTTTGCCTCACGTTCATCTCCTTTTGATTAAAGACATACTGCAAACTTTTATGATCGGTAAACAAAGTGCATTTTGTACCATAAAGGTAATGTCTCCACAATTTTAATGCAAATACAACTGCGGCCAATTCAAGATCATGGGTAGGGTAATTCTTCTCATGTGGTTTCAACTGGCGGGAAGCATAGGCGATCACCTTGTCCCTCTGCATCAGTACACAACCCAAACCCGTGATAGATGCATCACTATACACAACCAAATCATCGGTACCTTCAGGTAAGGCAAGTATAGGAGCTTCACACAACTTCTTTTTCAATGTTTGAAATGCATTCTCCTGCTTATCGGTCCACTCAAACTTTACTCCTTTCTTTGTTAGTTCAGTCATGGGCTTGGCTATTCGGGAGAAATCCTGAATGAACCTTCTATAATATCCAGCCAAACCAAGAAAACTTTTAATCTCAGTAGGAGTCTTTGGCTGCTCCCACTTTGAAACAGCTTCAATCTTTGAAGGATCCACTTTAATACCTTCCGATGAAATAACATGACCAAGAAAACTTTTAATCTCAGTAGGAGTCTTTGGCTGCTCCCACTTTGAAACAGCTTCAATCTTTGAAGGATCCACTTTAATACCTTCCGATGAAATAACATGACCAAGAAACTGCACCTCTCGAAGCCAAAACTCACATTTAGAAAACTTGGCATACAACTTCTTCTCCCTCAACACCTCCAAAACTGCTTTCAAGTGCTCACGGTGCTCATCTTTTGACTTAGAATAGATCAAAATATCGTCAATAAACACAATAACAAAATGATCTAGAAAAGGACGGCATACCCGATTCATTAAATCCATAAACGCGGCTGGAGCATTAGTCAACCCAAATGGCATGACCAAGAACTCATAATGACCATATCTAGTCCGGAATGCTGTCTTTGCTACATCCTCCTTCTTAACCTTCAATTGATGATAACCGGACCGCAAATCTATCTTTGAAAAATATGAAGCACCATGTAGTTGATCAAAGAGATCATCAATTCGCGGGAGAGGATATTTATTCTTAACCGTTCGCTTATTCAACTCACGGTAGTCTATGCACATGCGCATAGACCCATCCTTCTTTTTAACAAAGAGAACCGGAGCTCCCCAAGGCGAGGAACTAGGTGTATGAAACCTTTGTCAAGTAACTCCTGAAGTTGGGACATTAACTCTTTCATTTCTGTAGGAGCTAATCGGTAAGGTGCTTTAGCAACAGGTGTAGCACCGGGAATAAGATCTATCTGAAAAGTAACTTCACGGTCAGGAGGAATACCGGGAAGATCTTCGGGAAACACATCGGGAAAATCGGATACTACATCAACACTAGCAATAGAAGGCTTCTCCTTTCTCACCTCAATAACATAGGCCAAGAAATGACTCTTATTCTTCCTTATACATTTAATAGCCTTCATCATACTAATGATCTTTATTCCCCCTCTCTTCTTATCTCCATAAACCGTTACCACCTTATCATCGGATGTAGGAAACCGAATAATCTTTTGGGAACACAAAATATTAGCTTCATTTCTAGACAACCAATCCATACCAATCACTACATCAAAACCGGCTAAAGTAGTAGGCAATAACTGGACTGGAAACAAACGACCTTCAATCTCAATGTCACAATCATCATAACCCACACGTATATCACTAACCGTACCATTAGCAATTTCCACCTCTATCGAGCAATCTAAAGGGGTAGTGACTTTTCCTAGCTTAGGAGCAAATAAAGTAGACACAAACGACCTATTTGCACCCGAATCAAATAAAACCGAAGCAGGTTTTGAATTAACAAGGAAAGTACCACTTACCACCTCGTCATTGTTCTTAGCATCATCAACAGTCATCTGCAAGGCTCTCACTTTTGTTGCTGAAGTGGCTGCTTTCTTTCCGTCATTCTTCATTTGCGGGCAATCGGCAATAAGATGACCCGTTTCTTGACACTTGTAGCAACGAATCTTGTCCCTACATTCTGTTGCAAGATGTCCCGACTTCCCACACTTATGACACCTTCTTGTCTTATCGGAACATTTACCTTCATGAACATTCTTGCAAAAAGCACACCAAGACCCATTCTTCTTTTTATCTTTGTCACCACTCGAGCTAGAATTCCCACGAAACTTCTTATTATTATTATTGTAGTTAGATGACCAATTTGACCCTCTTTTGAACCCTGCTTTCTTGTCATCAATCTTCACCACAACTTTCTCACTTTTGAAGTCATCATCCAACCTCTTTGACTCCTTAATAGCCGCCGATAAAGTCACATGTTGTCTACATAATCCACGATAGTTAGCGGAAGACCATCACAATAAGCCTCAATTTGGTCCTCCTGCCTTCGAACCAAGTGTCCAACAAACTTCAACTTCTCCATAAACGAGTGTGCATAATCAGAAATTGCACCGGGTTTAGCAACTAACGATCTAAACTCTTTTTCAATCAACCTTAACTCCCGCGTCCCTACATACTCCTCTAGAAATTTTTCCTTAAAAGTTCCCCAAGGCATAACTGCAAGTACCTCAGGAGCCATAGACACTGTAGTAGCCCTCCACCAATTACGGGCATTCTTCTTCAACATCCTACTAGCACACAAAACCTTCATATCATCCGGACAATAACAAGATGCAAAAACTACCTCAATGTCCTCGATCCACTCCATAGCACCCACTGCATTTTGGGTACCATCAAACTCCTTGGCACCACATTTCTGAAAACTTTCATATTTGAAGTTATTAACACGAGGTGCATTAACAACTCCAAGTCCTACACCATTAACTCCATTAACACCCACGGCTGCCATGGATGGTTCAGCACTTTGGGAGGGATTTGAGAAATTCCCTTCCGAATGCTCACCCCTTTGTTCACTCCCAATCCTTTCTGCATTTCTTTCAGCCCTCAATTGAGCTAACTCCTCTTCATTTCTCATTAAGAGAGCTCGGATAGCTCTCAATTCTTCATGTAATTGGGCTTGATTGGGAACCTGCTCTATTACCGGGTTTGCCCTGTCTACTTCAGAGGCGGTTGGTGGATCACCAAGACGGCGATTTTGTGCACGGGGTGGCCTTTGCTCTACTTCATTTCCAGCACCGTTTCCATTTGGAGGAATACCACTACCATTTCCTCCTGCTCTCTGGTTACTAGCTCTAGTGTTTGCCATTAACTCTACAAAGCAACGACGACGGTTAGCAAGAATTAAAGAGTGACGACATATGTTAAGGCTCTACTACATATAACTACATTATCACACAATAAACAAGCCTTATATCACACTCTCACTCACTCCCCAACCCGTCCTAGAGCATTCCACTTCATTAGATAGGCATCCTACTTAAGCCTAACCTATTTCTCATCGGTCTAAGTCCAAAATCCTACGGCATAAGTCGAATTTTGGTTCACTTAAACCAATTCTCTGATACCAACTTGTAACACCCGACGTTTAAAAATATGGGTTTTCAAAAACTTTCACCTAACGGTGTTAAATTGCGGAAGAAAAGACTTTAAAAGTCAAACCGATAAAAACATTTCGGTTTCTTCTACGTTTTAACTGCTTTACTACGTTTTAACTGCTTTACTACGTTTTAACTGCTTTACTACGTTTTAACTGCTTTACTACGTTTTAACTGCTTTACTACGTTTTAACTGCTTTACTACGTTTTAACTGCTTTACTACGTTTTAACTGCTTTACTACGTTTTAACTGCTTTACTACGTTTTAACTGCTTTACTACGTTTTAACTGCTTTACTACGTTTTAACTGCTTTACTACGTTTTAACTGCTTTACTACGTTTTAACTGCTTTACTACGTTTTAACTGCTTTACTACGTTTTAACTGCTTTACTACGTTTTAACTGCTTTACTACGTTTTAACTGCTTTACTACGTTTTAACTGCTTTACTACGTTTTAACTGCTTTACTACGTTTTAACTGCTTTACTACGTTTTAACTGCTTTACTACGTTTTAACTGCTTTACTACGTTTTAACTGCTTTACTACGTTTTAACTGCTTTACTACGTTTTAACTGCTTTACTACGTTTTAACTGCTTTACTACGTTTTAACTGCTTTACTACGTTTTAACTGCTTTACTACGTTTTAACTGCTTTACTACGTTTTAACTGCTTTACTACGTTTTAACTGCTTTACTACGTTTTAACTGCTTTACTACGTTTTAACTGCTTTACTACGTTTTAACTGCTTTACTACGTTTTAACTGCTTTACTACGTTTTAACTGCTTTACTACGTTTTAACTGCTTTACTACGTTTTAACTGCTTTACTACGTTTTAACTGCTTTACTACGTTTTAACTGCTTTACTACGTTTTAACTGCTTTACTACGTTTTAACTGCTTTACTACGTTTTAACTGCTTTACTACGTTTTAACTGCTTTACTACGTTTTAACTGCTTTACTACGTTTTAACTGCTTTACTACGTTTTAACTGCTTTACTACGTTTTAACTGCTTTACTACGTTTTAACTACTTTACTACGTTTTAACTACTTTACTACGTTTTAACTGCTTTACTACGTTTAACTGCTTTACTACGTTTTAACTGCGTCACTACGTTTTAACTGCTTTACTACGTTTTAACTGCTTTACTACGTTTTAACTGCTTTACTACGTTTTAACTGCTTTACTACGTTTTAACTGCTTTACTACGTTTTAACTGCTTTACTACGTTTTAACTGCTTTACTACGTTTTAACTGCTTTACTACGTTTTAACTGCTTTACTACGTTTTAACTGCTTTACTACGTTTTAACTGCTTTACTACGTTTTAACTGCTTTACTACGTATTGACTGCTTTACTACGTTTTAACTGCTTTACTACTTTAACTGCTTTACTACGTTATTAACTGCGTTAATGTGTAACATAAGTTACACCCGACTAGATGACAAACCCCACACGGTTGTACATCAAGCGTCGTTAAGGAATGGCAAGCCAATCCAAGAGTAATCCGTATGTGGAGGTTGGTCAGACCCCTCGTATTACTCGCCCTGCATTATAAAGACCATGTTGCAAGGAGCCACCCAAGCAACAACTACGTCAACGCACTTAGCCGGGCTAGGGCAAGTACGGGTTAAGCTTAACACTTTCCTGCATCAAAGTTTAACGAGCTCGATCCTGCATTATTTAGTTTAGGTGACTGCATTGCCTAAACATTTTCTACGTTTACTGCTTTTACGTTTTGGGCCCTTAAACGTGCACGTGTCATGGCAACTTAACGAGTCTAGTGTACTAGTTGAGCAAGCCATACAATCATGCACATATCAACAATCAACAACATACACTACATCTCAAAGCATCACAAGCTACTTCGTAATACTACATAAACTGCATAACAGTATACTACATTAAGCAATACTTCATTTCACTACGATAGGGTCTGCATTTCAGGTCTCATGGTCAACTACATATCCCATAATGCCTCCCGTGTAACCCGAGATACCCACATATATCATAAGTTACCGTTAAGGAAGTTATAAGTATGAAACCTTTGCTTGTTGAACCCTCAGCGTGACAAAAGTAGTGTATCTTACCTTGATACAGCTTAACAACAAGCTACAAGCACAATACAACGATGACTAGGTGTCTCCAATAACCTAGAACAAGTATAAGATCGAAAGATAAGCTAAACGACACCTTTTGTAAAATCTGGGCAGGTGGTGCGCCGCACCTTCCATGTGGTGCGTCGCACCAAACCTCCAGGGAAATTCAATTAACTACGAGTGCGCCGCACCTACCCTTTGGTGCGTCGCACAAAACCAACAGAAAAACTTATCAATCAATAGGTGCGCCGCACCTACCCTTTGGTGCGTCGCACCAATCTTCCAGGGAATTTAGAATAACACCAGGTGCGCCGCACCAGCCTTTGGTGCGTCGCATATCGGGGTGTACCAAAAACATTTCTGGCCAGTGGTGCGTCGCACCACCCTCCAGGTGCGTCGCACTTGGAGTGTCGACCAGAAAACCCAACTTTGTTCTTTGATCAAACGAATTCCATACGAACCCATACCCCAATCCAACCTGGGTACTTAAAATTAACCCATTTAATTGCATTTCCATCATCTATTCTCAGCCTATAAATCCTTTAATCCTTTACTTCATAAATCAATCATTTAATCACCCGAATAACATCAAATTGATGAACGTTTAATCAAATAACCCAACCCAAACCCTTATGGCCTGGATTAAGACTAATATAAGACTCACACAATCAATTCTCAACTGAGGAATACCTATATTACCTGTATTTGGTGATAAAGATCCAAGATCTAAGCAATACACGATCGATTCGGCTCCAAAACGAATAAGATCTAGGGAGAAATGAGAGAGGGAAGGGAGGGGATCAACTAGGGCTTATTTGAGGGTAAGAAAATCTGCATAAAGTTCTTAATGACAGCCCCTTAAACCTCTAAACCCGTTTTTGACTTTGCACACATGTCAAAACTAACCCCTAAGCTTCCTAATCCTTCATTATTGGTCACAAACTACATTATTGACCACAAACACCATCAATCCTTCATTAAATGTCACTACATAGACATTGATCTTCATATTACACACATTTATACTACATTAACATTTAGGCTTACAAGCCTCACACATAACACACATTAGCTACATATAAACATTTAAATCTAAAATAGACTTAACGACACACATAATATTGACTTAACGGCATTAGTCAACTAGTAAAGAAAAGTTTGGGATGTTACAGGTTTCCATTTTGATTTTGTCAACTGAGATTTGGCTTGCGAAATATGAGATGATTTATCCTCAAAGGATAGAAAAGACACTAAAGTAGTTGTTCCATCTAAAATAGGTTTCTTAGAATACTTCTTACCCTTTTGCAAGGAGTAATTAGTAAACTGAGAGACCTTTCTTTCAAAAGGTTTTGAAGATTTACCCGTGTAAATCCTCTTTGGAACATCAACTTTAGGTTTGGTTTGAGAACATGGTTTTGGTTTGGAAATGGTTTCATCATGACTTTCTTTGGAATTGGTTTCATTACCTTCACAATCAGTTTGCACAAAGGAATTCACAAGATCACATATAGGACAATCATTTTGAGAGCAAACTTTAACAACTTCTTTTGATGGGTCAGAAGAGACAGAACAATGATTTTTAGTTTGAAAAATTTTGGTTTGTGTTTGCAATTCAATCTCAAGGTCAGAAATTTTCTTGATCAAAGATGTTTTCTTTGACTGAAATTGCAAACACTTGTCTTCAAGACACTTGATTTGAGCATAAAGATTCGTTCTTTCTTTTTCTGCAGTGCTCACATCAATTCGAAGTTGTTCAAAAACTTTGACAAATTTTCGCTCTTTGCTCACAAAAATGGTGGACTTATTTTGCAACTCATGGTTTAACTCAGAAATCTTTTGTTGCAAAACAAGTTCTTTTGATTGATTGTCCAAAACAATTTTATTGAGCTCTTTGGAAGAATTGTCCAACTCATTTGTTAATTTGAAAATCTTTGATTGCAAATGATCATTTTCTTTTTGAAGACTTTCCATGTTGGACAAAATAAGATCATTTGCAGATTTGAGCTCTTTATTCTCAGATTTGAGTTGATCAATTTCAAGTCGAAAACTTTCCATAGCAGACAAATTGAGAGTATTACCAGACTTAAGCTCTTTGTTCTCAGATTTGATTCGGTCAACTTCAGATTGAAGACTTTCCATGACAGACAAACTGGAATTATCAGCAGATTTGAGCTCTTTGTTCTCAGATTTGAGTTGGTCAATTTCAAGTTGAAACCTCTGGTGTTCTTTCACAAATGTTTTAAAAATATTCACATCGACTTTGTTTTCTTCAAAAACAACCACTGCACATTTACTCTTCTTGGTACACCAACAAATGTGATTATCATGACGACGTATTTCTTCCCAACTTGGTTCTTCACCCATTAAAAAATCTTCCACTCTTGCAACAAACTTGTCCGTAATTTTAAAAGACATTTTGAATCAAAAATTGTTGATAGCTCAACTAAAGAACAACACAAGATAAGAACTAAAAAAAAAATTAGCCCAAGTTACTAGTTAGCCCAACAACTAGTAAAAGTCAGCCCAATAAAAAAAATTTAAAGCCCAACAACCAACTTTAGCCCAAAAACAACTTTTAGTCCAAAATTAAACAATAAAAGACTTAAAAAAAATTTGATTTTCTATTTGTATTGAATGCCGAGCTAAAATCTCGGCAAATGGACCAAAAATTTTGAAATTTTTTTATTTTCTGCCCACTTGAAGAATATTGATCAAAAATGATTTGGAATCAATTTTATTGAAAATTAAAATTTGTCAAATCCAATTTCAACTAAGTGCCGAGGTTTTTCTTCGGCAAATGATGTAACCAGCCAAGTCACAACACGAGCACACTGATCAACAACCAACTTCAACTGTTTGCCGAGCAAATTCTTCGGCAAATGGTACAAACAGAAATCGATCTCAAAACACTTGGTGGAATTTTGTTGAAATAACTATTTGCCGAGATAATATCTCTGCCAATAGAACAAGTAGCTCCAACAGTTAACGAAAATTTCTTGAAACAGCTATTTGCCGAGCAAATAGCTCTGCAAATAGAACAAGTAGCTCCAACAGTTAACGAAAATTTCTTGAAACAGCTATTTGCCGAGCAAATAGCTCTGCAAATAGAACAAGTAGCTCCAACAGTTAACGAAAATTTCTTGAAACAGCTATTTGCCGAGCAAATAGCTCTGCAAATAGAACAAATAGCTCCAGACTTAACGAAAATTTCTTGAAACAGCTATTTGCCGAGCAAAAATCTCTGCCAATAGAACAAGTAGCTCCAACAGTTAACGAAAATTTCTTGAAACAGCTATTTGCCGAGCAAATAGCTCTGCAAATAGAACAAGTAGCTCCAACAGTTAACGAAAATTTCTTGAAACAGCTATTTGCCGAGCAAATAGCTCTGCAAATAGAACAAATAGCTCCAGACTTAACGAAAATTTCTTGAATCACCTATTTGTCGAGATAAAATCTCTGCAAATAGAACAAGTAAGATCAACACTAGTCAATAACCTCTGAAAACACGAGTATCCACTAAATGACAAAATAGTCGGTTACAGGTCTTCTTTTTCGTTCAGCCAAACACCCACAACTATTTGCCGAGCAAAAATCTCTGCCAATAGAACAAGTAGCTCCAACAGTTAACGAAAATTTCTTGAAACAGCTATTTGCCGAGCAAATAGCTCTGCAAATAGAACAAATAGCTCCAACAGTTAACGAAAATTTCTTGAAACAGCTATTTGCCGAGCAAATAGCTCTGCAAATAGAACAAATAGCTCCAGACTTAACGAAAATTTCTTGAAACAGCTATTTGCCGAGCTTATTCAAAATCGAATCGAATGATGAAATTAAGCTCTGAAATTGATAACGAAGGATGATTTACTGATAACAAAGTGACCGGTGAACAAATTTTGAAGAAAAACACACTAATTTTGTACAAATTACTAGAACAGTAATCTCGGCAAATGTAACTTTCAGAAAAACTCAAAATTCCAGAAAATAAGCACAAATTAAGCTTCAATTAAGCTTGTGGATCGTTCAGATACGCTGATTGTGCTCTGATACCAAATGATAGAAACAAACTTGAGCTTAATTGAAGGTTTAATGGAGGTTTTAGGGTTAGTGTGTGTAAAGTGTGTTTGTGTGTGAAAGGGAGGTTGAAGATGATGTAGAGAGAGAGTGTGTGTTAACTATGTGTTTTTTCATTCAAGGGTTAATTACAAGGTTACAAGGGTTGATGAAAATTACATGGGGAAGGAGTATTTATACTCTAATCTCAATTATAACTAATACTTCTTCCACTATAGAATATTTACAATTTAACATCATATTTATATTTCTAACAATAACAAATAAAGTTTTGAGAGAAAAGATTGTAACGGAAAGATCCTAATAACCTCTAGAATATCCGTACCTTATCGCCGCTTACAACAATTTGCCAAAATGAAAGAATCACCGAAAGAATGTGATCACCTATCCAAATCTAACAGATTTAACAAATATAAAAGTATGAGCAAAAACTCAATCAAATTATGTAATATCTTTATATTTTGTGAGTTAATATATATATTCCATGTAATATTAGTTTTTGTTGACTGTAACTATTTCATATTTCTTAATTTTAGTTATCATGGTTGTACGAGTTTTGAAAAGTGTAGACGATTAGACGTGTACAATATAATAAAAAAATAGTAACTCACTGTAATAAGGAGTTTCCATTATTTAACAAGTTTATACAGAAGGTTTGCAAATACCAAATTTTAGGATTTTAGGCAAAGTGCATGTTTTAGTATATTAGATATGTAATCTGATTTTATATATGTCGACTTAGTTTATTTGTTTGACCGTTAATATTCAACAAACACAATTTAGTTTTTGGCTTATTTTATGAGTTACCAATCGGCAAAGATGATATCAAAAGATCTTTTTTACTGAACACAAATCACAACTAAATTTATTAGTGGATACAAAACCAAATCTTGCAACATATTTTAAACAAACATAAATAAATTTTTAAAACTAGTCATCAACCAACGGACTAAAGTCAAATAAATTTGATAAAAATACAGATATTGTAGGAAATTATATTATAATGAATTGGATTCAACTAAAAGCAAAGTCGTTTTAAAATTTTATATATATGTATAACAATTATGTGTTTAAAGCATTATAAACTTTTAATATGTATAAAATCTATAAAGAGCTTACCAATGAAAATGATACTTGAAGCCTTATATCATGTAGATTCCACAAATTCACCCAACTGTATTTTGCCTTAGTTCTCTTGTCTTCACAGACCCAATTATTTTACAAGTATAATCATATTTGGTTTTATGAAAAGCAAAATGTGGAAGTTGTAATGTAAATTACATGGATTGTTTTTCTGACTTGTCTAGCCTTCTTATTCATGCCTTCACTTCTCACCCGTCGCTACATATCACCACCATTTATTCCATCAAAGAGTCATCTTATTAAGTCTAATTTACTAGTCATTACACCATTTTAAGAGCCATTAATTATATTGATTAAGTAGTATGAATATATATCACTTTACGTTTTCATATTGATAAAGGTTACAATCACATATGATTTCACTAGTTTTTAATTTAGTGCTAGTACTAATAATTATTTATCTTATTATTATATACCTGACTATACACTATTTTCTTAACTAACGTATAACAACTAAACCACATTTTAATTATGAGTTCTAATTTATATTTATATATATATATATCACTTACATATATTCCAACCGATTTTATATATCTTAACCTTACTGACTTTTATTTAGCCTTTGTTGTGTTGCTAATGAAGAATTTTTATTATTACTATTATAATTTTAATACAAACTTTTAAACAAAAATCTCATTCGGACATGTTGTTCATAAAAGTTAAACTTGCTAACAAATGTTATGCTAGGAGCTCAAAGAGCAAAAATAAAAGACATCTGAATATACGGAAATATGGAAGAAACAAATATAAATAATGTGCTATTATATAAGTTTTATGGTTTAACAACTTTAGAATAAATTCAATATTTTCAATTATCGACGATTTCCTCATAAGTATATATTTTATCTTAATCTTAATATATTTATTTATTTATTTAAATATTTTTACTTATTGGCATATTTATAGTATTTTAATTTTTATGGGATATTACACTGACTCTTACGATCGAGTCACGAGTCACAAATCAAGTTTTCAAGTTAAGTCGAAAACTACGAGTCAACAACTATGGCTACATCACGGATGATTTTCACAATGAAAAAGATAATGCCTATTTTATGATGGATGATATCATATATGTCAACATCATCATCACTCCATAGATATATACTCTTTTTAGATCTGAAGTTATTACGAATTGATGTGTTGCAAATACTTTGTATGTTATGTATCATATGAAGATAATGTATTCTTTATATTTCGAGGAGTGTAACACCACCAGGTCAAAAAGTGTAAC
>CM067175.1:96834330-96842246 GCA_034093135.1 Erigeron breviscapus
ACGTGTAAAACTTGATGCATCCACCTTATATATACGTGTAAAACTTGATGCATCCACCTTATATATACGTGTAAAACTTGATGCATCCACCTTATATATACGTGTAAAACTTGATGCATCCACCTTATATATACGTGTAAAACTTGATGCATCCACCTTATATATACGTGTAAAACTTGATGCATCCACCTTATATATACGTGTAAAACTTGATGCATCCACCTTATATATACGTGTAAAACTTGATGCATCCACCTTATATATACGTGTAAAACTTGATGCATCCACCTTATATATACGTGTAAAACTTGATGCATCCACCTTATATATACGTGTAAAACTTGATGCATCCACCTTATATATACGTGTAAAACTTGATGCATCCACCTTATATATACGTGTAAAACTTGATGCATCCACCTTATATATACGTGTAAAACTTGATGCATCCACCTTATATATACGTGTAAAACTTGATGCATCCACCTTATATATACGTGTAAAACTTGATGCATCCACCTTATATATACGTGTAAAACTTGATGCATCCACCTTATATATACGTGTAAAACTTGATGCATCCACCTTATATATACGTGTAAAACTTGATGCATCCACCTTATATATACGTGTAAAACTTGATGCATCCACCTTATATATACGTGTAAAACTTGATGCATCCACCTTATATATACGTGTAAAACTTGATGCATCCACCTTATATATACGTGTAAAACTTGATGCATCCATAAGATATAATATGTAATGTAATTGGATGCATCCATCATATTTGATATCAATATTACTATATATTGTGCATCCATTAAATTTATCTATAAATGCATTCATGAATTTATTTTATAAAAATAAATAAGACGGTTGTCAAATTAAAGATAATTTGAGATGGAAGTTTTTTTCCCTACGTACCAGCATTAACAATAATAGTTGGTTACATTTTCAAATTAATAGAAAATAAAAGTTTAAAAAAAATTCCACCCCATGTTAAAACTCCTCTTTTATCCCTGTTTTTACCGTTCTTATTTTAAACATGTTCTCACTGAAAAGTTATCCTATATATATATATAATATATATATATATATGTATTGGAGGATTATATAATATATATATATAATATATATATATAATATATATATATAATATATATATATAGTAAACAAGAATGGGTCAAAATGATAAACAGTAAAATACGCATTATGGTTCCTGATTTGCTCTTCACCCCGCAGACACCTAATAGGCGGGGCGGTGTTCATGCAGCGTAAACGACATAAATAAAGTTTTGAAACTAGAAGTAAATAATAATATGTTGGAATAAACATGATTCGATTCAAGTGATAAAACATCTCAGATCGTCCTGTGGAACCTGTAAGAGCATTAAGCATGATTGCTATTGATTTCGGGTTCCCAAAACAAGATGATGGAGTAATAATGGGATGAAGATTCGGCTGATGTTATGCACACTACTAGAAAAACAGCTATTCTTGACGCGCAATGCGCGTCATAAAGGGGTCAGATGACGCGCAAAAGCGCGTCAAGGATGGACCAGTCATAAATTTTCATGACCCGCATTTGTGCGTCATCCGTCTATGACGCGCACGTATGACACACATTTATGACTCTCCTTTTTGACATTCGTAGTAGAGAGTCATAACCTTTATGACCCACTTTTCTGACATATGTTTTTGCGTGTCATAACCTATAAAATCATTTTTTTTTTATTTTTTCTGTTTTTTAAAACCTGATTATATACATAATAAACCTGGTAATAAATTAACCTGATAATAGTACAAAATTAACGCATTTCATATATATCAAAACCATGTGTCACCAATTCATTACATAACGATTCATGTCCAAATGGATACCGATAATTAGTTAAATGCGGTTTACAATACTTTCTACCTAAAAATGAAATTCGACACATAAATTGCCCATTCTTCTCGAATATCGTCTAAATCCGCATCTATGTACTCATTGCTATCACCACCAATCTAGTCAAAAATAAAACAACATTTTAGAAACTGGATATTACTACTTAAACTACTTAAAACAGTTAATTAACTACTTACATTGTGATTTTCGAGAACCCGAACTCCATGTTTAACTACTTCCTTCATAAGCTTTCTGATCCTGCTAGATCAATCAGATTCTAGAGAAAATAATAGAATATGATATAAGTAAATGATACAACAGTAATAAACTCAATATAAAGGATAACTATTGAACATACAAGTTGAGAAAAGATCACGCCATCATACTCGTCACCATGGGCACTGCTTTCAATCATCTGTCAGTTCAAATAAAGATTAGAGGTGACTATGTGATTTTCCATTAACCTTAAATTAGGGTTAATAACTCTCTATTTATAATGAGAGTATTTACACATTCAACCCCTCTGGTGTTTAATGTGTATAACATTAGTCCTCATAGTTCCAATCATCTAATGGGAAACCCTATAGTATGTTTTTAAGAGTAAATACGCCCATTATATATTTACTAGACATAGGGATTTCAGTTATCGTCAATTATCATATCAGGAATGATATATGATCAGTGACGGTCACACTAACGTGGTTCCAACATTCTCCCACTTGACCAAGTGATCATTTATCTATGAGTATTCAGTAAGTCCGGAATAATACTCATTTTGTTTTAAACTGAAATCATAGCCAATAAGTACAGTCGTAGAGAAGAACATCAACTCAGGACCCCCACTAGTCAAACTATGACTCAAATTTAAAACTAATAAGCAATGATCAATTGACTAAGACAAATTTTGTTATATAATGTCTATACACTATTATGAGCTCAAAGTGTAACTAATAGACAAACAAAATCTGAATAAGGAGGAAAATTTTCATTAAGGTAATATTAATAATAATGACCAATAAGTATAACATGCTATCATAATAGGTCTTTTAGTAAGCCTCATCTTCGACACGTGTCCTACGAAGATTTTAGGAGGAAGACCTTCGGTCATTGGATCCACTAGCATATTATGTGTACTTATGTACTCAATACAAAGAACATTTTCCTCAATCCGTTCGCGTACAAACAGAAAACTTTGTATCGAGATACATCTCAGCGCCAGTTGAATTGTTACTGTTCAAGAAAGTTACGGTAGCTGAGTTATCACAATAAAGCTTCAATGGTCTGGTAATAAAGTTGACGACTTTGAGTCCACTGACCAGGTTCTTTAACAACATCCCATGACATGGTATTATAGATGACAATGCATTCAACCATCATGATGGACATTGTAGTCAGTTTCTGTTTATGACTCCGTCAAGAGTTAGGTCTGCCAGCTAATCATAAGAGTATATTCAGAAATAGATTTCTTATCGGAATCAGAACATCCTACTTTGTCACTTCTTCTATAATTTAATGTATAGTCGTTGGTCCTTTGTAGACATCGTAGAAACCTTTTAGCCGCTTTTTAGTGTGCTATTCTGGGATTAGATAGTTAACTCCCAAGCATACCGGCAATATAAGCGATATCTGGATGAGTACGGACCTGAGCGTACGTAATGCTCCCGACTACTTATGAGTAAGGTATCATCCTTATTTGCTCCCTTTTTTTAATCTCAGTGTTCAGACTCTGGAAACAATTACATACGTCTCCTTACACTACTAGAGTTATAGTGGGTGTGTCGTGTTGCATGTTATGGCATTCTAATATGTGTTCAGTATAAGACTTTTGAGAAAGAACCAGAACATCATTACGCCTATCTCGGTGTATTTCGATACCTATGACATAAGAGGCATCACCGAGATCTTTCATGTCGACATTATGCGAAAGTAAACGCTTCGACTCACGCAACATATCCAAGTTGTTACTTGCAAGTATAATATCATCCACGTGCAAAACAAGGATTGTAAGTTTACTCCCACTGATCTTGAGATAGGTGCATTAATCCACTTGATTCTTTAGGAAGTCTTGTCCTTTTATGACTTCATCAAACTTAAGGTACCAATTTAGTGATGCTTGCTTCAACCCATATATAGACTTATTTAACTTGCAGACCATGTGCTCTTTACCTTCTAGAATTTCAGGCTCACATGTATACGTCTTATTGCAAGTTTACATTCAGGAAAGTGGTCTTGACATCCATTTTATGTAACTCTTAATCATAATGAGCTACGAATGCCATGATGATCCTTAAGGAATCTTTATGAGATAAGAGAAAGGTCTCTTGATAATCGATTTCTTCCTTTTGAGTAAAGCCTTTCGCAACCAGTTTGGCCTTATAGCATTCAATGTTTCCATTTGGGTCTAATTTAGTTTTGAAGATCCATTTACAACCTACAGGTTTGGATTCTTCAGGAAATTCAACCAAGTCCCAAACGTCATTATGCTGTATGGAATTAAGCTCTCAAATTATGGCTTCATTCCACTAAGTGGCCTGATCGCTATTAATGGCTTCTTGGTAAGAGGTAGGATCAGTAAGCTTTCCAATGTCCTCAACTTCAGTAAAATAAGTTATGAAATCATCAAAATTTATGGCCCTGCGTGACCTAGATGATCTCCTGAGTTGATTTTCAGGTTCAGTAAGGAAGATGCTTTAGCATTAGTAGTAAGATAATTTGCTTTAGCATTATTAATAAGATCCTTTATCATTAGTAGTATCACGATTAGGAGGATTAGGATTTTGATTAGGAGAAGGTGGATCAGTGATATTAGGAGCAGCGTTGAGTACAAGAGGAATTATCGGAGGAGTAATAATAACTGACGAGTGGTTCCCCTCGCTTCTTGTACTTCTTGCAAATCTTAAGTTATGATTTGTCGTGCTCCCACTGATCTCTTAGTTCTCGAGAAACGTGGTATGCTACGTGTCAATAATGCTAGTAGTATGGGAAGACAGTAAAACTAATAACCGATAAAGAAACATGTAAGGGATTTAGGATCCAGTTTCTTTAAGTTAGGGTTATAAACTTATGCTTTGGCAGGACAGCCCCATACGTTCATATATTTTAGACTCAGTTTCCTACCTGTCCAGGAGTCTTAGGGACAGATTCTGATGGAACTCTTATTGAGTATATGAACGGCTGTTTTTAAGGCCTCAGTCCAAAAGAAAGTTGGTAAGTTAGTGTTGACAAGCATATTTTTCACCATGTCCATTAAGGTTCTATTTCTCCTTTTAACAACACAATTTCGTTGAGGAGAACCAGACATGGTAATATTGGATAATTATGCCATGTTCCTTTCAAAAGTTATGGAAATGATCTAGAGCTTGACCAATATCAGTATGTCTACCATAATACTTACCTCCTCTATCTGACCTCACAACTTTTATAGTTTACGATCAAGTTGGTTTAAAACCAATGTTTTAAGATCAATAAAAGTCTCTAAGGGTTCAGATCAGATTTAGGTGCATATAACGCGAATAATCGTTAATGAATGTAATAAATGATGCATGTCCTGAAATGGATGCGGGATAGGGGCCACTTAATTTCAGAGTGAATTATTTCCAACAGGTTGGAACTTCTAGTGGCTCCTTTCTTAATCCCTTAAGCCATTTCGCCTTTGAAGCATTAAATACATGTTTCAAAATCACTAAAGTCAAGAGAATGTAATATTCCATATATCCTTTATGAGTCGTATCATGCGAACTTGTGAGATGTGGCTAAGATATTTATGCCACAACATGGAGGAATTCTCTAATTATTTAGGTGATTTTGTCTTTGTTTTAGTTATGTCATCAATATTAGGAGACAACAAAGACTGTGAGAAATTATGATCTAGTTCTAACTTATATACAATAATCCATCCAAGAAAACAGGACCAAGGAATTCATTACTATGAGTAATGGCAATCTTGCCGCAACCATGAATTATTACATAACCTTCAAGGTCTTAGACTAGATAAAATAGATACAAGGTTCCGAGAAATTCTCGGTACACATAAGGTATCTACTAGCCTAATACACTTTCGAGTGTTTATATGTAAATCATAAGTCTCCATGGTTTCGACATATAAGAGATCAACCCTTCCAACTCTAAGCTTTCTTTGGTCATTTGATAGCTTCTGGATTGTATGGAATCCTTGTATTGATTTGGTCACATGGACCATAGAACTATAATCACTCACACATGTATTAATAAGTACATCAAACATAAAAGAATCAAATATTACAGGAAATAAGTTACCTTCCTCAGCTAGCTACTCCTTGATTTTAGGGCAATCTGGGCACAATCAGAATTTGCAGTTAGGATTGCTCGTCAAGGACTTAAAGCTAGAGGCAGCAGCACCATGATTATCCTTTTGAACTTTACTTGCAGTTTTATTACTGTTATTATCCTTCCTCTTAATGGAATTAGCAGTGGTAGTAAGGTGAACAACTTCATGTTGGCCCAACTTAAGGCGACAATTTTCTTGCACACACATTGCGATTAATTCACTCATCGACCATTTATCATTCATAGCACTAAAGTTAATTTTGAAGGTTTCGAAATGAGCAAGAATGAGGTCATTATAAAATGCACAAGAAAATTGTCAAAGACTTCCATTTTAGGACTCTTAAGCTTATGAGTCATGTTATTCATCTACATTATGTGTTCACAAATACTGCTATTTCCTTTGTATTTGAGCTACTTGCATACGCCTTATACATTCCCTCGGATACTATAATTGATGAAGTTCCTGGCCATCAATAGTGACAAGCGATTCGCCCTATCCCACTTTCTTAAAATTTGCTTTCTGAGCTGCGGAAGAGTTAGCAGTAAAACAGTGGGTTCATTATGGCGAATGATATAGTCAAGGTCTATCATCTTCCATATTTAATTAGAGGTAATTAATCCTTTCATGAAGCAAAGTTTTCATCAGTAAGTGGCTTAATGCGTAAGTTAGGTACTATGGTGGAAATAAGGAGGATATTAATTTATGATACAAGCAATAGAAGATCATAATAATAATGCCTAAAATAAGTAGACCTAATAGTAACGAAGTTATAGTGACATGATTTGTAACACCCCAAGCCAAGGCTCGAAATATTACGGAAATCATATAGCACAAGGTGGAATTAATGTAGAACATGAACTATATGCAATTAAAGGATTCAGTGAATCCATACAATACGAATAACAAGTATCAAAATACATAAGGAACAAGTAACCATCAAAGTTTACAAAAGAACATCAAAAGATGGCTAACAGTCCTAAGTACAATGCAAAAGAAGGCAAAATGGATCCTTGATCCATATAAGTCCAAGTCCGGGTTCAAACAGCAAGCAAACAATCAACTCCACGCCCTGGAATAACCTGATAACCTGAAAAGCGTACTAAGCATAGTCAACACAAGGTTGGTGAGTTCGTAGTAATGGTCCATAAGGAACCACCATCAATAATCACAATATACGAGTAGAGGCTAGACATGACTTACAGCGAGCCTCTAAGTAACACAATATCGTCCAACAACAAGATTACACCATTATTTGTAAATGTGTAATAAGTATGCACAAATGATGTAAATATCAATGTGAGTGCAGAATGCATAAAAGGTATGTCCAACAATTAGGCATCAGATAACGCATCCTAAGAGTACCATGACAACAACAAACCCCTACCAACACAATATTCTCAAGTCTAACAACTTGGTAGTACGTCGTACATTGCGCGATCTCAAGTGTATGACACTTGGAAGTACGTGGAACCATTCATCAAGTAAGTATACTTGGAAGTACATCAACCAATCAGTAAGTACAAAAGCATGTTCTCAAGTGTAAAACACTTGGAAGTACATCAACCAAATCACCAGTCTATCGTACAACAAATCATCTAAAACTACAATGCACATACATTTCATACGCCTTTACATTTAAGGAATCATAGATGCTTATATATAGGGTCACCCGCAGCCTTCCCACCACATCTACAACTCATTAAAGGTATCATCGTCTTC
>CM067175.1:96843246-96924698 GCA_034093135.1 Erigeron breviscapus
CATGTGTTTCATGGCCTTGGAAGATCAACAGCAGCATATGGCAAAAGAAGATGTCATCACTGGAAGATGGGTGGACATCATTTTGAAGAAGGTATGTGATTATGACAATCAGGTGGATCCAGAACTGAAACTGGACCTTCCTGAATCATTAAGTGGTGATTTGGCTTTTGTGGAAACTGTTAGAGCAGATAGTGAAAGATATCTAGACACTATCTTAATTGAACTAAACAATGTTAAGCCACAACTTAATGATTTACAAAGTGTCCAGTTGGCTCTCAAGGAGTCAGTTTTAAAAATTGAGGCTTTAGAATTTGATAATCAAAAATTAGTTTCTGATCTTGAAAAAGAGCAAAAGATTATCAAGTCATGGGTAAAAGCATCTGGAAAGAACTATGATGCATTTTCAAGAACTATTGATGCCCAGAAGAATGCATGGAAATCTAGAGATCTGGAAATGGCAGCTCTTCATACCAGATCTTCATGCATTGCCTCCAGCTCTCAGGGTTGAAACTTCTTATGATCAACCTGAAGCTGTTGAAATGAACCCATTGAGACCACCCCCACTGAGGTTAAACCTGGAGCCAAACAGGCTAGTGCTCCAGTTAAAAAGGCCACTGGTAACAAGCCTTTACCTCAAAAGTCTAAGGAGCCTAAGACCCAAAAGACTAAAACTCCAGCTGAACCAAGGTCCAAGGTTCAACAGCCTAATGAAAAAGATATTTTGTTTAAACTGGAAAGTCAACTCCAACTTTTGTCTCGACAGGTTCAGAGTTGTACTGCCCGGATTAAAAATCTGGAAGGAGGTTTATCACCTCCAGTTTTAAAACAAAATATTAAACCCCCCTCAAAACCAAAACAAAAGAATGTTCCATCTGGAACTAAATCTGATAAGAAAAAGGGGAGCAAGTATCAAGTACCAATTGTTTTTACTTCTGCACCTGGATCTGGTGAAAAAGATCCAGATGTAGTCTTCAGTTTACCTCCACAACAATCAACTGTGACTTCTGTAGAGAAGTCCAGTGAACCCATCAAGAAAAGATGGGTTCACAAAAATAACTGATGATTTTTGTGGTGTGCAGGGCGATCGAAAGAAGAATATCTGGTATCTGGACAGCGCTGCTGGCCGGACTATGACCGGATGTAAGCCCCTGCTTGAAGAGTTCACTGTCCAAGATGGACCGACAGTGACGTTTGGTAATGATCAAAGTGGAAAGACTGAAGGATATGGTGTACTCAATAACAGATAGGTCGAATTCAAAAGAGTTGCATTTGTGAATGGTTTGAAATACAACCTGATCAGTGTCAGCCAACTTTGTGATGATGGCTACAGAGTTTTGTTCGATATTGCTCAAGGTACCATATTTAACAAGGATTGGAAAGTGGTGATGGTTGCACCAAGAAAAGGAAATGTGTACATCATGGATATGGAACCAGCTCCAAAAGAGCAGTGCTTCTATACCAAGGCTGATGAAAACACCAATTGGCTGTGGCATAAAAGATTATCCCATCTTAATTTCAAAAATATTAACAAGTTGTCTCGCAAACAACTGGTTGATGGGATACCACAGATTTCTTTTAATAAAGAAAAGCCATGTCCAGGGTGTGAGATGGGCAAGCAGAAAATGGCCAGTTTCAAAACCAGGCAAAACTTTAGCATCACTGAACCTCTTCACATGCTACATATGGATCTTTTTGGTCCAGTGAATGTTCAAACTAGAGCTGGAAAGAAGTACACTCTAGTTGTGGTCGATGAATTCACCAGATACTGTTGGGTGGTATTTCTCAGATCCAAAAGTGATGCACCTGCTGAAATCATCTCTCTCATCAAAAGAATTGAACTCAAGTATACTCGAAAAGTCTGTCAGTTGCGAAGTGATAATGGTACTGAATTTCAAAATAAGGTACTTGAAACATTTTGCAATGACACTGGCATCTCTCAAAACTTCTCATCAGCACACTCTCCAGAGCAGAATGGAGTTGTGGAAAGAAAGAATCGCACACTGATAGAAGCAGCCAAAAGTATGATATCTGAATCAGGTCTTCCCACCAGTTTCTAGGCTGAAGCAGTTGCAACTGCTTGTCACACCCAAAACCGGTCAGTCTACATCAAGAGACATAAGAAGACTGCCTATGAAGTACTCAGAAATCGTAAACCAAATATTGGATATTTTCATGTATTTGGTTGTCCAGTTTATATTTTAAACGATTCCAGTCATCTTGGAAAGTTTGATGCAAAAGCTGATGAAGGGGTATTTTTAGGTTATTCAGATATTCGAAAGGCCTTTAGAGTTTATAATTATAGACTCCAAAAGGTTCATGAGACAATTCATGTCACATTCGACGAATCAACTGATGCAATCAACAAAAGACCAAGCCTTGATATCTCTCCAGTCGTTCCAATAAATTTTGGTGAAACTGACCAAGTTCATCAGTCAGTTGTTTCACCAAAAGATGTTTCCAGTTACAAAAAATTGGAACCAGTTAAGAAGAAGAGCACCACCAGTGACACATCATTCTATCCCTCCATCAATTTCAACTTACCATAAGAATTGGTGATTGGATCTGATGTACGTGCCACTCCAATATCAGCACCAGTTCAAACTCCAACTTCTCCAGTTCTTCAAGAAATGCCTTTTAATGAAGAATTTCATGATGCAAATCGTGACCTCATTGACTCTGATGAGGATATAGAAGTAGTTTGGACTGATCCTCCTCCAGAAGCTACTGCAACTGAAGAAGATCACCAGGTGACTTGCACTGATATTGTTTTACACCAGCCTAGTCAATACACTAGATGGACTCGAGCACATCCAATTGAACAGATTGTGGGAGATCCAAATAGTGGGGTTCAGACTAGAAGAGCCACCAGTGAGCAATGCTTAAACGTCACCTTCTTATCTCTAATTGAACCGAAGAAGATTGACGAGGCTATGGTAGACCCAAGCTGGGTGGAAGCTATGCAAGAAGAGCTCGTCCAGTTTGAAAGGAACAATGTTTGGGAGCTTGTTCCTTGTCCACCAGGGTTAAAGAAAGAACCCATTGGTACAAGATGGGTCTACCGAAACAAGATGGATGAAGATGGCCATGTTGTAAGAAACAAGGCCAGATTAGTTGCCCAGGGTTATTGTCAAGCAGAAGGCGTTGATTTTGATGAAACTTTTGCTCCAGTTGCAAGACTTGAAGCCATCAGAATATTTTTGGCTTATGCAGCCCATCTGCAGTTTAAGGTCTTCCAGATGGATGTCAAAAGTGCGTTCCTTAATGGAACATTGGAAGAAGTTGTGTATGTTAAGCAGACTCCAGGCTTCATCGATGAGAAGCATCCTCACTGGTCTATAGACTGAACAAAGCTTTGTATGGTCTTAGACAAGCCCCAAGAGCCTGGTATGATACTTTAACTAAACATCTTCTTAAAAATGGCTTTCAAAGAGGTGCAATAGATAATACCTTATTTATCTTGAAAGAAAAAGGTAATATCTTATTGGTACAAATTTATGTTGATGACATTATATTTGGTTCAACTGATGATGCAATGTGTAAAAAGTTTTCTAAAATCATGTCATCTGAGTATGAGATGAGTTTAATGGGAGAATTAACATTTTTCTTAGGTCTTCAGATTAAGCAAACTGAAAATGGAATTTTCATAAACCAAGGAAAATATGTCAGAGATTTGTTAAGAAAATACAAATATGATTCTATCCCATCGAAAAACACACCTATTGCAGCACCATTAAATTTGGACTCTGACCCAACTGGCAAACCAGTGAACATAACTGACTATCGTGGTATGGTTGGTTCACTGATGTATTTAACTGCCAGTCGACCAGATATAATGTTTGCAACATGTCTATGTGCCAGGTTTCAGGCTAACCCTAAAGAATCACATTTGCACGCTGTTAAGCGTATCTTTAGATACCTGAAAGGGTGTCCTAATCTTGGTCTTTGGTACCCCAAAGGCTCAGGGTTAGATCTAATGGGTTATTCAGATTCAGATCATGCAGGTTGTAAGATAGATAGAAAATCAACAACTAGTGGTTGTCATTTCCTTGGAGGAAAACTGGTAAGTTGGACCAGCAAGAAGCAGACGTCAGTCTCTATGTCCACTGCTGAGGCAGAGTACATTGTTATTTACTTCCCTACATTCTACTTCATTTACTTCCCTTTACATTCTTTCATTTACTTCCCTTACATTCTTCATTTACTTCCCTCATTCTTTCATTTACTTCCCTTACATTCTTTCATTTACTTCCCTTACATTCTTCATTTACTTCCCTCATTCTTTCATTTACTTCCCTTACATTCTTTCATTTACTTCCCTTCATTCTTTCATTTACTTCCCTTACATTCTTTCATTTACTTCCCTTCATTCTTTCATTTACTTCCCTTACATTCTTTCATTTACTTCCCTTACATTCTTCATTTACTTCCCTTCATTCTTTCATTTACTTCCCTTACATTCTTTCATTTACTTCCCTTACATTCTTCATTTACTTCCCTTCATTCTTTCATTTACTTCCCTTACATTCTTTCATTTACTTCCCTTCATTCTTTCATTTACTTCCCTTACATTCTTTCATTTACTTCCCTTCATTCTTTCATTTACTTCCCTTACATTCTTTCATTTACTTCCCTTCATTCTTTCATTTACTTCCCTTACATTCTTTCATTTACTTCCCTTCATTCTTTCATTTACTTCCCTTACATTCTTTCATTTACTTCCCTTCATTCTTTCATTTACTTCCCTTACATTCTTTCATTTACTTCCCTTCATTCTTTCATTTACTTCCCTTACATTCTTTCATTTACTTCCCTTCATTCTTTCATTTACTTCCCTTACATTCTTTCATTTACTTCCCTTACATTCTTCATTTACTTCCCTCATTCTTTCATTTACTTCCCTTACATTCTTTCATTTACTTCCCTTCATTCTTTCATTTACTTCCCTTACATTCTTTCATTTACTTCCCTTCATTCTTTCATTTACTTCCCTTACATTCTTTCATTTACTTCCCTTCATTCTTTCATTTACTTCCCTTACATTCTTTCATTTACTTCCCTTACATTCTTCATTTACTTCCCTCATTCTTTCATTTACTTCCCTTACATTCTTTCATTTACTTCCCTTCATTCTTTCATTTACTTCCCTTACATTCTTTCATTTACTTCCCTTCATTCTTTCATTTACTTCCCTTACATTCTTTCATTTACTTCCCTTACATTCTTCATTTACTTCCCTTCATTCTTTCATTTACTTCCCTTACATTCTTTCATTTACTTCCCTTACATTCTTCATTTACTTCCCTTCATTCTTTCATTTACTTCCCTTACATTCTTTCATTTACTTCCCTTCATTCTTTCATTTACTTCCCTTACATTCTTTCATTTACTTCCCTTCATTCTTTCATTTACTTCCCTTACATTCTTTCATTTACTTCCCTTCATTCTTTCATTTACTTCCCTTACATTCTTTCATTTACTTCCCTTCATTCTTTCATTTACTTCCCTTACATTCTTTCATTTACTTCCCTTCATTCTTTCATTTACTTCCCTTACATTCTTTCATTTACTTCCCTTCATTCTTTCATTTACTTCCCTTACATTCTTTCATTTACTTCCCTTACATTCTTCATTTACTTCCCTTCATTCTTTCATTTACTTCCCTTACATTCTTTCATTTACTTCCCTTACATTCTTTCATTTACTTCCCTTCATTCTTTCATTTACTTCCCTTCATTCTTTCATTTACTTCCCTTCATTCTTTCATTTACTTCCCTTCATTCTTTCATTTACTTCCCTTCATTCTTTCATTTACTTCCCTTCATTCTTTCATTTACTTCCCTTCATTCTTTCATTTACTTCCCTTCATTCTTTCATTTACTTCCCTTACATTCTTCATTTACTTCCCTTCATTCTTTCATTTACTTCCCTTACATTCTTTCATTTACTTCCCTTACATTCTTCATTTACTTCCCTTCATTCTTTCATTTACTTCCCTTTACATTCTTTCATTTACTTCCCTTCATTCTTTCATTTACTTCCCTTACATTCTTTCATTTACTTCCCTTCATTCTTTCATTTACTTCCCTTACATTCTTTCATTTACTTCCCTTCATTCTTTCATTTACTTCCCTTACATTCTTTCATTTACTTCCCTTCATTCTTTCATTTACTTCCCTTACATTCTTTCATTTACTTCCCTTACATTCTTCATTTACTTCCCTTCATTCTTTCATTTACTTCCCTTACATTCTTTCATTTACTTCCCTTACATTCTTTCATTTACTTCCCTTCATTCTTTCATTTACTTCCCTTCATTCTTTCATTTACTTCCCTTCATTCTTTCATTTACTTCCCTTCATTCTTTCATTTACTTCCCTTCATTCTTTCATTTACTTCCCTTCATTCTTTCATTTACTTCCCTTACATTCTTCATTTACTTCCCTTCATTCTTTCATTTACTTCCCTTACATTCTTATTTACTCCGATCATATTTACTTCCCTTTACATTCTTTCATTTACTTCCCAATCATCTAAAATTGCTTCATTTCTCTCTCTGCTTCATAAATCAAGAACCCTAATTCCTAAATTTCAATTTCAATTTCAAATGGCACCTAAATCATCCCGTTCAAGAGATGTAAATCTCTTAACTGTCCCATATGCTCCTTCACCAGATGTCAAACAGGCACCTGGTGCTCCTGGTAACACTTCGCTCATCAAACTTAATCCGAATAATCCGATGGCGAGTTTACAAGGAACTCAAGGGTCCAATACCCTTATTGGAAGAATTCAAATTTTTTTGAAGGATTCTCCAATTGGACCCTCATTCTCTCTAAACCCACGCAAGATGTTTCACGACTACTTGTGTGAGTTTTGGTACACTGCTACTCTTTCTTCTGATTGTTCTTCCATCACTTTCACATTAAAAGGTGGAACAATCCAGTGTACCTTATCAGCAGACGTGTTGAGGGATGCCTTACACCTCAACTACTGGAGAGAGGGTGAATCTCCAGTTGTCATCCCCCCAAACGTTAATTTTCGCCAGGTCCTCCTTGAAATGGGACATAAGGAGTGCCTGGAGAAAGGGGTGTTGAAAACAAAAGGTGCGATGACCATGAAGGGCCTTACACCTTCATGGAGGTATTTTTTCATCCACCTTGTGGAAAGTATGGGTGGGAGTTCTGGTGGTCTTGACCAGATTAACTCCGCACAGGCAGAGATGGCATACTGCTTGTGGAATGGATTGAGAGTGGATTTTGCCGATATCCTGTATAGAAGCCTGGTACAAAAACTGAAGGGCACCAGGGGACTTTGTATCCCCTTCTCCAGGTTTCTCTCTCTTTGTTTTCTACAAATTCTGGGCAGTGAAGCATACTTAAGCACAGATTCACCGTATACTGTCCCAGATTTGTTGAGGAATCTAGACTCTCTAGTATCTGAAGCTGGAGAGGTCGAGATTCCAGATCGAATGCGGCTGGCATTCGCTAAAACCGACGCACCAATCCAAGGTGAGTCGGAAAGACAACTGGGCGGGCCTCAAAATAATGAGGGACCCACCAGTTCGTCTAATGTTATGGTTGTGGATAGAGCAACTATAACTGAGGCAACACCACTGACCTCTATCCCTGGTGAAGATACCTCGGTATCTGATCCTCCAACAGATGCACCCAACCAGGAAACTGGGGAAGGTCATCTGGAGACTGACCCATCTGGTCAGCCCTCAGTTACATTCATGGATCTGGACATGAATGTTAATGACGAGGAAATCCTTATTGAATCTTCGAATTCTGAAGGTACTGCTTCAGACTTGGAGATTTTTGATTCTGCTGTACCAGATCAAAACCCTTCATCTCCAGTCTCGCTTCCAGATGCTTCAATTTCACTTTCACCATCCCAAGTAAATGAGCCAACAAATATTCCTTTTCCCACTTATAACTATATGTCTGGAAACAGACGTATGACACCTTCACCATCTGGGCAATTCTCACTCCTTCGAGAAATGCCACCCCCACCGCCGCCGTTGTTCACACCTGAGCATTCTCAGCATGAACAACACATTGAATTTCCAGTCCTTTCTTCTACCACCACTCCTACTATTTCTTCAACTGCTGCGATGTCAACTGGGGAGACTTCTCTAAGTTTGCCTCCTCCAGTTGCTCCAGTAGAAACTGCTGCTGGTCTAGTGACACCTTCTCCTCCGTCACTGGACAGTCAAGTTGTCTCTGTTCAAGCCGATCTCCAAAACCTTCTCACCAGGGTGGAGGAGATTCAAAAGACACTTGACAAAAACACCAAGTCTTTCTCCAGATACCACAAGGATCACTTGACCAATATTAAAGTGGTTGATCTGGGGATTAACAAGTTTTCATCAAATGAAGACTTGGTGTTGAAGAAGCTGAATGAGTTGGTCATTGGCTGCAACAATCTGGCAACATCTTTAAAAGAAGCCTTTGACCTCACTCAGTCCAAGGTCACAACCTCAATCTCCAACTTGCTGGGCAACACTGTTAGAACATCTGAAGTGGATTTAAGGGAGATTGAAAAACAGGTAAAAGAATTGGTTGACAAACCTGGGTTGAATGTGACTGAACTTGGGCAGCAGTTAATGACTTCAGTTGGTCAGAAAATAGATGATACGCTGGGTGCTAGAGAACAACAATTGATAGAAAAGGTGATGTCTGAGATCACCAAGCTGGCCACTCCTCAGGTTGATCTGGCCCCACTCACAAATGAGATCAACCAGTTGAGGGGCAGCATTGATAACTTGAACACCCAGGTATCACTTCATGCTCAGTCTCTGGATAAACTGACAACTGAAGTAGAAAGTTTGAAGAAAAAGGATGAAGAGGTGAAGGATAAGGTGGTTTCTGGTCTGGATGAAGATTCCAAGATTTTGAATGAACTAAAAACTGGTCAGGAACAAGTTGCAGCAAATGTTCTGACCCAGTCTAAAGAAACCAACCACCTATGGAGATCTTTCAGGATGATGTGCACCATATTCAAAGAATGCAAGAACATGCAATCGTAGCAGCCTCTTGACCGGTTGCCAGCTCACCATTCTGAATGGGAAGTTATTAGGGCAAGTCTAGATGCTGCCAAGGGGGAAAGAAGTGCAGTTCTTGCACAAATTCAAACTGAAAGTAATCCATCTGGAACTCAAATAGGTAGGGAAATGATTGTGGCTGCCAGTACTGAAGCTGGTGAGCAAAGAATGGATGAAACTGGTGATGTAAGTGATAGGGGGAATGTTGTTGACAAGGGCAAAGGTTTAGCATGTGATGTATCTGCCCAGCCGGCCACTGATGTACCTATGTTGGAAACTGGCAATGCTGATGTACTTCCTCCGGTTTCCAAAAGTGTTAGCAAACAACTGGCTAGACTTGGTAATCAAATAAAAGAAAGAAAGAAAATGAAACAAGCCAACCAAGTTGAAGCCAGAGAGCATCTTGCACAGATTAAATTGATTGATATTAGTGATGCTCACTTATTGGGAATCACTAAGGAGGAGTATGCCAGAGTAAAGAATGATCCCAGGATAGTTGACATGTTGAAAGAAATGCTTGATGTTGAATTGGACAGGCACTATCCTGAGGAAGAAGCTGAATTTGATGCCAGAAGTTTGAATATATCAGTGGATAAGGCAAAAGAGAACAGGGCCAATGGGATTCTAAAAAGAATTGAACATGTAAAGAAGGTTGTGAAAAGGGTATTGAATCCACCAAGAAGGATCCCTCAACCAAGAAGACCACTGACCAGAGATGCTGACCTTAGCACATTTGTAGAACCAACTGGCGAGGTATCAAATGATGACATCAAGTCTGTTGTACTGGCTGCTGGAGCTGGGAGTATTAAAATATCAAATGAATCTGAAGCAAGAAGCTATTACTCCCAGATCATGACAACCAGAAGACATAGTGGGACTATCAATGGTGTTAATGTAACAATTAAGCCAGGCACCAAGTACTTTCACGTTGAAGTTAGTTATACCAGAGGGCCACTGGTTAAAACTGACAATCCTGGTGCAATGCAGTATGGGTTCTCGGAATGGGTGGAAATGGTGAACTTTTTGGATGCTAAGGCACAAAAGAATAGGTTTTAGAAAGCTTGGGTGAACTTCTTGAAGGGCAAGATTCAACACAAAGAAAATCTGGAGCTAAATTTGAATATTGATCCTGAAGACTCACAACCTATCTCTTCAGTGACCAAGAGAAGACGAACTGGCGAAGGGCCATCTCATTAAGTTCTCTTTTCAATGTATCTACTTGTAATTTTATTTACATTCTGTAACTTGTATAAATTTCATTTCCTTGTATAAATGAAGTTACCAGTTTGTAACCACAAGGTAGATAATAGATTAGATCTAACAAACTTAAAAGAAAAACCCAAGGCATTTATTGATCTATAAAAATGCCTTGGAAAACTTAGATAGATTTAATCGAACAAGTCTCTCCAGTTCACACTTGTACAGATACAAGAACTGAAAAAGACTTGGCTATATTTCTAGACAAATAGGGGGAATTTGTTAGGACCAGTTTCAGTGAAACTGGCCAGTCTCCAGTTGCACCTGGAGACCAAGAAGATTTGTCTAGAAATATATTGAAGTCCAGTTGCATCGTACAGTTAACGCAACTGAAGACTTCCTCCAGTTGAGAACTGACCAGTTGAAGAATCCTTCCAGTTGGGGTCGAAGACAACAAGCGGAAGATAGAGAATGACAATGGCAGCGAAGCCCAGTTGACATTCTAGTCAGTTACAAACTGGAGACCATCAGTGGAAAGCTCTTACAAAGCTTTACACTAATTACGAGGAATTGACTTTTATGCTTTATGTGCTTTTACCCGGATAATAAGATTTATCTTATTATTTAAGTACAAAAAGGTACATAAAGCTGGTTGAGTAAAGTTGCTTTATACTGCAACTTTACACAGCATTTTAAGGAATTAAATGTTATTCCTTAAATGTTCTCAACCATATTTGTACGGCCAAAGTTAACATCCCAATGTTAACTTTGCCTATAAATACAAGTCATTGCACAACCAAGAATAACACTTTTGAGAAGTCACACACTTTGCAAACCTGCAATATTCTTGGTGAACTTGTGCAATATTCTCTCAATCGTAAAAAGGAACATTTCACAACTTTAAGTGTTTCGATTGTTTAGAGAAATTCCAAGTGTAGATCAATTGTAATTCATAGGTTGTTAGGATATTTACATACTTGTATTATCTTGGTTCCGCAACAACATTGTAATTTATTTAAAGTTAATAAATAAATTACACTTGAAAATTACATATTGTCTCACCAATTTACTTTACAAGTATTTTGTATTATTGCATTGTTCTTTACTTATTGTCACTTAAATAAGTAATCTATCTAGAACTTGGTATATACTCCTGTAAGTGGTCGTCTCCAGTTCAGTGCTTATATTGCAAAGTAACTCCACCATCGACATAGAGGTGTCTTCAGATAGTACCATCTATTGAGTTGGGACTTACAATAAGTTATACATTAAAAAATACAAAGTACTACTATTATAAAAATGTAGTTAACAAAGTTATTGATAGTATTCAATTATACTATTTATTAAACTAAAAGCAAAAGGGCTAAAAGTGTTATCAATCAATTCTTTGATCATTGATGATGTCATCATTATGATCTAATGGTGGAAAATAAGATATCAAATTCAAATAATGGTCCATACTTTTCTAATTTAGAATTAAGGGTTTTGTTTTAATATATATTAAAGATGCTTATTTTTAAAGCAATTTATCCCCGAAATCCCTTTTTTCCTTTGTATTTGCATTTCAGGTTCAAAAGGAGAGAAACAAAGCAACAATAACCAAAGCCAGACTTGGAGGACCTATTATGTGATACCCGTTAACACTTTTGAGAGTGTTTGGCTGGATGGAAAGGTAAGAAAGGATATAAAAAAGACTTCCTGTGTTTGCAATCAATTAAAGAAAAATGGGAGTGAGAATCATTTTCATTGGTAAAGAATTGGTGAGAATGATAAAAACAAATTTTTTTATAATGTTATATGTATTAAATTTATTATTAGAGTTAATTTCATTAGGTGTCCCTATGGTTGTCAATATTATCTATTTCCACCTTGTGCTTTTTTTTCGTTGCTAGGTGCCCCTATGGTTAAGGCAAATTACGCCACATGCCCTTTTGACTAACGACCGTTATTCTTTCTCCGTCAAAACCCATTGCACATGAGGGTATTTTCGGCTTTTTGACAATCTTCTTCCTCAAAATACCACATCTTCTACAAGAAACACCATATCCATCCAATGCAATCCAATTCCTAGCCATCATCTTCATCCTCGTTAAATTAAATCAACAAATACATTTAGTTTGCAAACAACCCAAAATGAATCACATAAAAACAAAACATTTAATTTACAACCACTCTTATTCTCCTCTCTATCCCTTTGATTAACACACTAATATTACATTTTTATTACACCACTTGCCAAAGACAAAAGCATTATTAATATACCCACTGAATTAATAGAGCTTATATATTGTATTCAAGATTTGGAGGTCGGCCGAGAGCGAGTCGGTTGGCTAGGTATCAACTGACCTACATCTATAGTATAATATATGTTATATCTAGATCATATATAATTGAAAAGGGGATTGGGAATAGCAACAGCCGAAGTAGATGAACACCTACATCAGAAACCGATCACAACAAACTAATGAAACTAAATAAAAACGAACCCATTACCACAAGTGTTTGGCGGTGGCGCGGTGGTGGTAAAGCATCTCCGGCAACGACTGTAATAATCATTACAGGTATAAAGACCGACTGCTGATGGTTGTTGCTGCTAGTTTTATCTACCAAAGCGTAACTTACACCGATTCATCTTCCTCTAAATCTCCAGCCCAACAGGGTTTAGATTTCATATTGATGGATATAGATTTATAAATTAGATCCATATTGAGAAATTATATTGTTATTGTTATTTGATGGTTGGGGAATATGAATTTGTTGAAAAAAAAGATAAGTTTGATCTAAAAAAGAATATGAAGAAGAATGAGATGGTGTTTTAGATGCATAAGTACGAAAATGCCCTCATGTGCAATGAACATGGGGGTTTTAACGGAGAGAGACTAACGTTCGTTAGTCAAAAGGGCTGGTGGTGTAATTAACATCAACCGTAGGGGCACCTAGCAATGAAAAAAAACCACAGGGTGGAAACAGATAATATTGACAACCACAGGGGAACCTAATGAAATTAACTCTTATTATTATTTATTTTTGTTAAATCCTTTCTCTTTTCAAATATTCATTTTTTTTCCATTATTTTCATTCTCTATTACATTTCTATTTACTATGATTCATTCCTATTAAACACTCCTTAGGTCGCGTTTGGTTCACATAATTTGATGGAATCTGATGGAATTGGAATTGAATTTCATTCCTTAGCGTGTTTGGTTGGTTAAAGATGAAGGAATCACATTCCGTTGGAATGTAAACATTCCCTCATTTGATGGAATCTCCATTCCTTAGGGATGGGGGAAGGAATTTCATTCCGTCCCTCACTTGAATCTTTAAAAAATCAAAAACATTCCGTCAAATTCCATTCCTTCATATTCCAATTCCTTTGACAGATTCCATTCCTTTCTAAAACATTCTGTGAACCAAACGCGCCCTTAGAGTTATGAAGTCAAAACAAAAAAATAATAATAAAATAAAATAGTCAAAGGACTCCGGCCAAACAACTTTGGTGATGTTGTTCCATTTTAGCCGTAACTTGTTAATACAAACTCGAAATCAATTATTTGCGAACATGTAGTATTCTGCTCATGATTCATCCCTTAACAAATATTCAAAAACTAATGCTCAGTTCTTGAGCTGCATTTTAAAAGATATGAAATGAAATAATATGATTAGAATAAAAGAGAGAATCCTTCCAAATCATCTAAAAATAGGAAGAAAATTTTTAATCTAGAAACAACTAAAAAATCCTTTCAAATCTTATCAATTCATTTCCTTTCCTTCCATAAAAAAAACTCAAGAACTTAACTTATTTTATAATCATTTGGATTCATTTCTATGCCTCCCTTAAAAAAACTCAAGAACATAGTGTAAAAGCGATGGAAGGGATTCGAAACATTGTAGCGCGCATGCCATCTGCGCTGTGACCACATTTGCTTCATGTTTTCATCTAAATTAAATATTTTTTTCTTTTGGAATAAGACATAACGCATTCAGACCCAAAACCCAAAACCTGTGGATGACGATATTATGACCCAAAACCCGTAGAAAACGCCATTGGGGGTTACTTATTTTTCTACTTACATAAGGCATAAAAGATGATTAATGAGTAAAAATAAGATAAATATTATTTGAATGCTCTCTATAATTAAAATATTTATTATGTGAATTATAGTCAAAATGAATATATTTGTATCAAAATTTAGTGTTGAGCTTATAAAGTCAGTTGTAAATTACTGACGTTATCATACGTTCACACATTTATCTGTTCTAGTTGAAATGAAACGCATTAGCTATGTTAATTTGAAGCAAAGAAAAGTATGTCAATTACAAGATTATAGTTATAAACTTGTGTTATTTCAAACTTGAAGAAAAAGGAACATGAACTCATGAACCTTTTAGTTGATAGACTAACATTATATTCACCACGTAATAAGTAATATAATATAAACAATAAGTATTTCGCAATGTTGTTTCCTATTCATTTTTTTGGATAAACTGTCGTAGTAGAAAGGATAAGCTAGTTTGGCCACTATGGCAAAGTAGTCCTAATTATTTGATGTAACTATTTTATGTAATTCTTTTATGTCTTTCGGTATTTCGCCGAAAGACCATTGTTAATGAAATTGTTGTTCAAAAAAAAATATAAACAATAAGTTATCGAAAATAATTGCTAAGTTTCCATCCAACGGACGAATATAACATATTATATAAAATAATAGTTGAGCTTAACGATGACATGCCATTGTTATGTTATAGTGGTCATTTAAAGTTTCAACCATGATTCATAAACACATTATAACTTCTCACATCATTATTTTGTGTTGGAGTGGTGGAAATATGCAAACGAGACTATACGACAAGAAGGATCGCACCCGAAATACATTAAAATGCTAGTTGAACTTGAAAAAATACAAAAAAATTGAAAACATTTAAAAGTTTCAAAAAATAGATTTGAAAATGAAAAATAGGCTAAATTCGCGAAACGGATTAAAACCGGTTTGGGCACCAAAACACTATGGGCCACCCATTTGACCATGGGCCAAACGGGTTTGACCCATGGGGGCCTAGGTCTGCCGGACAAAGGAGAAAAATACATTTACACAAAGCAAGTGATGTATTTGCCACACAAAAATGTTACACAAAGTATTTGTATATTCTCGTTTCTAGCGTCTTGCTAGTGACTTTGTTTAATGGGATAATGGCATATGAATGTAACCCCCTATGACAAAATGGTTATGTAATGTAGTGATCTACTCGGGTGGCTATGTAATGTAAGAACCTTCATTTTTCAGGCTATGTCATGTAACAGGTGACTGGCTGAACAGGTAGTCGGTTACCATTTAAATTTGATGTCTGATATGATGGCTGCTGACTCTCCAATATATACTTACGTGGCTGATGACATGGTTGATTTGGCTAAATAATTAACTATTGGAATATCAAATCACTCCTGAAAACTTGTATCTTCCGATGATACCCGGTAGCTTGCATGACACAACCCAAAAAATGAAGGTTCTTACATTACATAGCCACCTAAATAGGTCACTACATCACATAACCATTTTGTCATAGGTGATTACATTCATATGTCATTATCCCTTGTTTAATATAATTTGCCGTTCTAAAATAAATAAATAAATAAATAAATGTTACACAAAGTGTACTTTCTGGAAAGATAATTAAATTACATAAAGGGAACTAATTGTTTAAGTACCAATGGGTTGGTGACCCATTGGTAAGGTCTTTGACCTTGGGGAAATCCACCAGAGTTCGAATCTCACTTCCTACATTTGTAAGAGTGGATTATTAGGGGGGTTTCGAGAGTCCTGAGTTTCATCTCAGGCATGCGTGGTTCAAGCACCGTATACTGCCCAATTGGATGTCACTGTGCTGTTTCGAATGCTAACTGCTAACTACTAATTCGTTGTTCAGAAAAAAAAAACAATTATGTATTTATCCAAAAAAGTAGATTATACAAGTGTAATTGTTTAAAAAATACATTACATAACAGTGACGTAATCCCAAGTTTATTAATGGATGACAATATACCGAGAATCAAAGATTGAACGCTAGAGCATAAAAAACACATTATGCATGTACCTTGGTTGGGCATATTTATGTTAAACAATACAACTACATGGACCCTTGATTAATGCATGACGTGAAATGTTTTGTTTTATATTTCGTGATGGTATTTTAAATTTTGCTATATGAAGAATAATAAAATCATAGCTTTATGCTTAAAAGGTTCATCTTTATTTATTTTTAACCTCCCACTTTCTTTTGTTTTCCAATCAGCAACCGATTATAAAAAGCATAACTTTCCGCATGATTGTATGAACCAAGGATTTGTCTATTTATTAATCTTACAACCAATCTCACTAATATCAAATTTCTATGAGTTTGCTATTAGGACTGATTTATGTTGGCAACATGTGTATGCTTCTTGTAATTACTTGATGTGTATGAACACACCCAGTTTTAAATTTATAAATACAAGAAAATACTAATAATATAGCTAACACATAACTAGGTAGTAAATTTTGTCAATATTAATAGTATAGTATAGGTAAGTTCAAAATCGTTTGACAAGGAATCGTAAAATATAATTGATTTAATAAGACGATTGGGGTTTTTTAATCTGTCACTAATTAAAAAACTAATACTAAAAAAAACAATTAAACAAAAAATCTCGTCCAAACTTGCAAGTAAGGGGCAAGGGTGCAGTCGGCAAAAAACATCGGCTCTTTTCTTTGGCTTGCATCGGCTCTTTGGCTTCATTGTACCCTTTGTATCAGCAAGCATCGGCACATTCCATCGGCTATACATATCGGCACACTTTGGCCGATCCTTGTGAACGTTGGGAGCGAGCTATGTGACCGGTTTTTTTTTTGGTTGTTGTGCCAAAAAGCATCCCACCGGAAACCTAATTTTTTTATTTAGGGGTTTTCAATTTTAAGGCAAATACTATGGTTTTCTTGGCTTTTATTGTCGGACTCCATGCCGGAAATTAATGACTTGCCGATGCTCCTAACATACGATACCCTTATTCCGGCGAGATCTGAAACCCCTTTTTTGGGGTTTCCGGTGGTCGCCGGTCAAAATGTTCACTTTTACGGCCAAATAGTTGTTTGGAAAGGGTGGAGTTGGCACTTTTCATTGGCTCTTCATTGGCTCTTACAATGGCTACTTTTCCGGTGACCTCTTGTAACACCCTTCATTTAAAATTATGGGTTTTCAAAAATTTTCGCCTAACGGCGTTAAAAGAAAGCGGAAGAAACATTAAAAGTCCAAACCACTTAAAATCTGTTTGGTTTCCTTATTCAGTGGTGTTACTTAGTCATATCATCAAAACAAGTCCAAATGAAAACCCGTCGGCTGCCCAACACAAAACAACCGACTACAAAACATGCGAACTTCATAAATGTCTAAACATAAACAAAAGTCTAGAAAATATGTAGCAACTATGGGTAGCTATGGTCTTCATCAAGCAATCTACCCACTTCCTCACTCTTCATTCAACGTCTACCTCGGCTAAGCTAAACCTGAGGGAGCAACACATTTCAAAAGACAAGTGTTAGCTAACGAATTAGCTAAGTAAGATAACACTTAAATTATAAACCATTTATCCATTTCAAACAATAGGGATTTATAAAACGTCATTAAGGCACCACACTCATCAAACATATCACAGCATCATTACTACATAATAGGATGTAACACCCTAAGTGTGCCTATCCTTCATTCTGTATTTCACACATATAACCACATGACTGCTTTCTCTACGTTTTGGCTACTTTGCTACGTTTAACTGCATTACTACATTTTAACTACGTTAAAGTGTAACATATGTCACACCCGACTAGATGACAACCTTACGGATGAACATCAAACGTCGTTAAGGAATGGCAAGCCAATCCCGGAGTAATCCGTATGTACAAGACAAATGGGGGCGGGTCAGACCTCCCGTATTACTCAACTACATCTCAATGACCGTGTTGCAAGGAGCCACCCGAGCAACCTGCATCTACGCACTTAGCCGGGCTAGGGCAAGTACGGGTTAAGCTTAACACTTTCTGCATCTCATTTTAACGAGCTCGAACCTGCATCTCATTTAGTTTAGGTGACTGCATTACCTAAACATTTACTACGTTAACTGCTTTTACGTTTTGGGCCCTTAAACGTGCACGTGTCATGGTAACTTAACAAGTCTAGTGAACTAGATGAGCCGCACTACTATTGCGCCGCAACTACTATTGCGGCCAACTACAGTTGCGCCGCACACTAGTTGCGCCGCAGCTAGCTAGTTGCGCCGCAGCTAGCTAGTTGCGCCGCAACTACTAGTTGCGCCGCACTAGCTAGTTGCGCCGCACTACTAGTTGCGCCGCACTAGCTAGTTGCGCCGCACTAGCTAGTTGCGCCGCACTAGCTAGTTGCGCCGCACTAGCTAGTTGCGCCGCACTACTAGTTGCGCCGCACTAGCTAGTTGCGCCGCACTACTAGTTGCGCCGCACACTAGTTGCGCCGCACTAGCTAGTTGCGCCGCACTACTAGTTGCGCCGCACACTAGTTGCGCCGCACACTAGTTGCGCCGCACTACTAGTTGCGCCGCACACTAGTTGCGCCGCACTACTAGTTGCGCCGCACTACTAGTTGCGCCGCACTACTAGTTGCGCCGCAGCTAGCTAGTTGCGCCGCACTAGCTAGTTGCGCCGCACTAGCTAGTTGCGCCGCACTAGCTAGTTGCGCCGCACTACTAGTTGCGCCGCACTAGCTAGTTGCGCCGCACTAGCTAGTTGCGCCGCACTAGCTAGTTGCGCCGCACACTAGTTGCGCCGCACTAGCTAGTTGCGCCGCACTAGCTAGTTGCGCCGCACACTAGTTGCGCCGCACTAGCTAGTTGCGCCGCACTAGCTAGTTGCGCCGCACACTAGTTGCGCCGCAACTAGCTAGTTGCGCCGCACTAGCTAGTTGCGCCGCACTAGCTAGTTGCGCCGCAGCTAGCTAGTTGCGCCGCACTAGCTAGTTGCGCCGCACTACTAGTTGCGCCGCAGCTAGCTAGTTGCGCCGCACTAGCTAGTTGCGCCGCAACTAGCTAGTTGCGCCGCACTACTAGTTGCGCCGCACACTAGTTGCGCCGCACTAGCTAGTTGCGCCGCAACTAGCTAGTTGCGCCGCAACACTAGTTGCGCCGCACACTAGTTGCGCCGCACTACTAGTTGCGCCGCACTACTAGTTGCGCCGCACTACTAGTTGCGCCGCACTAGCTAGTTGCGCCGCACACTAGTTGCGCCGCACTACTAGTTGCGCCGCACTACTAGTTGCGCCGCACTACTAGTTGCGCCGCACTAGCTAGTTGCGCCGCACTACTAGTTGCGCCGCACTAGCTAGTTGCGCCGCACTAGCTAGTTGCGCCGCAGCTAGCTAGTTGCGCCGCACTAGCTAGTTGCGCCGCACTACTAGTTGCGCCGCACTAGCTAGTTGCGCCGCACTAGCTAGTTGCGCCGCACTACTAGTTGCGCCGCAACTAGCAGTTGCGCCGCACTAGCTAGTTGCGCCGCACACTAGTTGCGCCGCAGCTAGCTAGTTGCGCCGCACTAGCTAGTTGCGCCGCACTAGCTAGTTGCGCCGCACTAGCTAGTTGCGCCGCAACCTACATGTTGCGCCGCACACAGTTGCCCCAAATTGCGCCGCAACCTACATGTTGCGCCGTAACTTATGTTTCTGGAAACTAGTTGCGCCGCAGCTAGCTAGTTGCGCCGCAACTAGCAGTCCCCAATTGCGCCGCAACCTACATGTTGCGCCGCAACTTATGTTTCTGGAAACTAGTTGCGCCGCAGCTAGCTAGTTGCGCCGCAACTAGCCCCGTTTCAGCACAACTTCGATCGATTAAACCCCCAAACCAGATCCAAATGACTCCAAATCAATTACAAGACTTTTATACATCAAAATCCTTCATATTTAGACCATAATGATGCATTACAACCTTTGATTAAACCATACATAGTTTGCAACATTAAAACAAGCATCATTCCGACATCAATTGACCCTCCAATGACCTAGATCCACATTCTAATGACTCATAAGATTGAAAAGATGTTAAATCCATGCTACTATACCTTTTCTACCTGTAGATCACAACTAGGATGTAGAAGACTCGATCAAACACTCCGTAATCACACGTTTCGAAGGATTTTCGGCTTAGAAATCGATTGGGGATCAAGGGGTGGTCTAGGGCTTGGGAGAAAAGTGATAATATCAGTTATGAGGAACTAATGATCACCTTTAGGGCTCTAAACCCGTTTTTGACTTTCCCACTAGGTCAAAATTGGTCCCTAGACTTCCAAACATCACATTATTAGCCCAAAACACCTCTATGGACTATATACAACTCAATGAACCCTTCAAGCACCTCAAAAGGCACATAACTACATCTTTAAACACATTACTACATCAATTAATAAGACATTCAAGTCTCGCACGTATAACACATTAACTACATTTAAGCATTAAATCTACCATAAGCTTAACAGACACGTTATGTTGACTTAACGACTCAAGTCAACCGTTAATTAAAAAGATTGAGATGTTACAATTACCTCCCCCTTAAGAGGATTCCGTCCCCGGAATCTCATCCGAAATGAACAACTCTGGATACTTCTCTTTCATCACGGATTCGGTTTCCCAAGTAAGACTTTCACCATGGTTGTGCTTCCACTTGATCAATACAAGGTCAATGATTTTCCTGCGTAGCTTCTTTTGCTTCCTTCCAAGTATTGCTATCGGTTCCTCGATCATTCTTTTACTTGGATCAATACTCACATCTTCAATAGGAATCACACTAGACTCCTCCGCTAAACATTTCCTCAAATAGGATACATGAAATGTGTTGTGAATTCCATCCAATTCTGGAGGCAATTCCAACTGATACGCCACATCTTTGATACGCTTCAGCACTTTAAATGGTCCAATAAATCTTGGACTTAACTTTCCTTTCTTTCCAAAGCGAATGACTCCTTTCCATGGGGAAACTTTCAGCATCACCATGTCACCGACTTCAAATTCAATCGGTCTTCTTTTCTTGTCGGCATACGTTTTCTGTCGTTCTCTAGCTACACGAAGCGCTTCTTTCGCAATGTTAACTTTTTCAGCTGTGAGCTCTATAATTTCAGGGCCCGTAATTTGCTTTTCACCGGGCTCCATCCAACAACTTGGAGTCCTACACCTTCTACCATACAACATTTCAAATGGTGGCATTCCAATACTTGCATGATAGCTATTATTATAAGCAAACTCAATCAACTTCAAATGATCGTCCCACGCTCCACCATACTCCAATACACAAGCCCTTAGCATATCCTCCAATGTTTGAATTGTTCTTTCACTTTGCCCGTCAGTTTGAGGATGATAGGCGGTGCTCAAGTTCACTCTAGTACCTAATGCTCGTTGGAGACCTTTCCAAAAGCTAGATACAAATCTCGTGTCTCGATCTGACACAATAGATAAAGGAACACCATGCTTTGAGACAACTTCATCTATATACATTTTGGCCATCTTGGTCAAGGGTACGTCTTGTCGTGTTGATAAGAAATGAGCACTCTTCGTCAATCTATCCACAATAACCCATACCATATCATTTCCTTTTGGAGTCCTAGGCAACTTGGTCACAAAATCCATAGTTATATGATCCCATTTCCATTCGGGAATCTCCAATTGATGCAACATTCCATATGGCTTTTTGTGATCAGCTTTAACCCGTGCACAAGTCAAACATCTTTCCACAAAATGTGCTACTTCTCCTTTAATATTCGGCCACCAATAGATGGGCTTCAAATCTGCATACATCTTTGTAGCACCGGGATGAACTGAATACCTCGACCTATGAGCTTCTTCAAGGATCAACTCTCGGTTACCATCAAGTAATGGCACCCAAATTCGACCCTTATAAGTCCGAAATCCACGGCTGTTCGTCTCCATCACTAATCTTTTCTTCTTTCCAATACTTTCTTTGTCAATGTTATCCTTCAATAACGCTTTAACTTGAGCCTCCTTGATGCGGTCAAGCAATCCCGACTTTGCTTGTACGACCATACTCATCAATCTACATGTGAAGTTCTGCACTTTCCTACTTAATGCATCAGCCACCACATTAGCTTTACCGGGATGATACTTAATTTCACAATCATAATCCTTCAACAGTTCCATCCATCTCCTTTGTCTTACATTCATTTCCTTCTGGGTAAATACATATTGTAAGCTCTTATGATCGGTGTACAAGGTACACTTAGTGCCATATAAATAGTGCCTCCATAACTTCAAGGCAAATACCACAGCCGCTAACTCAAGATCATGGGTCGGGTAGTTCTTTTCATGAGGCTTCAACTGGCGTGAAGCATAGGCAATAACCTTATCCCTCTGCATAAGAACACAACCCAAACCTGTAATGGAAGCATCACTATAAACAACAAGATCATCCGTACCTTCGGGTAAGGCAAGGATAGGAGCTTCACATAACTTTGTCTTCAACGTTTGAAAAGCCTTCTCCTGAGCTTCAGACCACACAAACTTCACTCCTTTCTTCGTCAATTCAGTCATTGGCTTAGCTATACGAGAGAAATCTTGAATAAACCTTCGGTAGTAGCCAGCTAAACCAAGAAAACTTTTGATCTCCGTGGGAGTCTTTGGCTGCTCCCATTTAGAAACAGCCTCAATCTTCATGGGATCTACTTTAATACCTTCAGTAGAAATGACATGCCCAAGAAACTGAACTTCTCTAAGCCAAAACTCACATTTAGAGAACTTTGCATATAACTTCTTTTCTCTAAGGACTTCAAGGACAGCCCTTAAGTGTTCACGATGCTCGGCTTCAGACTTAGAATAAATCAGGATATCATCTATGAAAACAATCACAAAATGGTCCAGAAATGGGCGACAAACACGATTCATAAGATCCATAAAGGCAGCCGGCGCATTAGTCAAACCAAATGGCATGACCAAGAACTCATAGTGTCCATAACGTGTACGGAAAGCTGTTTTTGCCACATCCTCCTTTTTAACCTTCAATTGATGATAACCAGACCGCAAATCAATTTTAGAAAAGTATGAAGCACCATGAAGTTGATCGAAAAGATCATCAATACGCGGAAGAGGATACTTATTCTTAACCGTTCGCTTATTCAGCTCACGGTAGTCTATGCACATGCGCATAGAACCATCCTTCTTTTTGACAAAAAGAACCGGAGCTCCCCAGGGCGAGGAACTAGGTTGTATAAAACCCTTGTCAAGTAACTCTTGAAGTTGGGACATCAACTCTTTCATCTCATTAGGAGCCAACTGATATGGTGCCTTTGCAACTGGAGTAGCACCGGGAATCAGATCAATCTGGAAAGTGACCTCTCGCTTGGGAGGAATACCGGGAAGATCATCCGGAAAGACGTCAGAAAATTCAGAAACCACATCAACGTTAGAAATAGAGGATTTCACATTGGTAGGTGGAGGTAATTTAGTCATGACATCAATTTTGGCTTTGTCAACCTCAAGACCCGCCCTTGAAACCTTGTGACCCAACACAATCCCCTCTTTGACCATAAAATGGCATTTTTCCCAATTAAGCACCAAATGTGCTTTCTCACATCTATCAAGCATTTTATCCAAATTTGTTAAACAACTTTCAAAAGAGTCACCAAATACCGAAAAATCATCCATGAAAACTTTCATGGAGGTCTCAATCATATCTTGAAAAATGGCCAACATGCATCTTTGAAAAGTTCCCGGTGCATTACATAAACCAAAAGGCATGCGGAAATAAGCATATGTTCCGAAAGGACAAGTAAAAGTTGTTTTCTCTTGATCATTAGGATCAATGGGTATTTGGAAGTACCCGGAAAAGCCATCAAGAAAACAGAAAAATTCATTACCCGCTAACCTTTCGAGCATTTGGTCCATGAAGGGTAAAGGAAAATGGTCCTTTTTGGTGGCCTCATTTAACTTGCGGTAATCTATACAAACTCTCCAACCGGTGACCGTCCGGGTTGGGACCAATTCATTATTCTCATTAGTAACAACGGTCATACCACCCTTCTTTGGTACACAATGTACCGGGCTAACCCATGGACTATCCGATATTGGAAAAATGATCCCCGCATCAAGTAATTTAACAATTTCCTTTTTCACAACATCCTTCATGTTAGGGTTAAGCCTTCTTTGCCTTTGAATAACTGGTTTCACATTTTCAATTAAATTGATTTTGTGTTTGCAAAAATCGGGGCTTATCCCGGGTATATCGGATGTCTTCCATGCAAAGGCCTTTTTATGGGCCTTTAGAATGGACATGAGTCTAGCCTTTTCCTCACCCGAAAGTGATGAGGAGATAACCACGGGAAGTAGAGATGTACCTTCCAAGAATGCATATTCTAGATGATCGGGCAATGGTTTGAGCTCTAAATCCGTAGGAGGATTATCGATGGAAGTGGGTAGCTTACTACTTGGAATTACCTCAATTTCTTCAAATCCCTCATCTTCCAATGGAGCATCACCCATGCTAAGTGCCAAAATCTCTTCAATCTCCTCAACTTGGTCACTAGCGACATCTCCCTCTCCAATACTAGCCAAGCCATCATTTTCTTCACCATCAATTCCAACAAGCTCCAATGTCTCTAATTCAACCGCATCATCTATAACATCAATCTTAAAACAAGTGTCATTGGAAGAATAAGAATGTTGTAAAGCTTTTTCAATTTTAAACACAATTCGGTCTCCCCCGACACCCAAGGAAATTTCCTTGTCCTTTACCCGAATGATAGCATCTGCGGTATATAGGAATGGTCGGCCCAAAATGAGAGGTACCTTGGTGTCCTCCTCCATTTCCAAAATGACAAAATCTACCGGAAAAACAAATTGGCCTACTTGCACTAGCAAGTTTTCGGCCACCCCCAACGGGTATTGAAAAGAGTGATCCGCTAGGCGGATGCTCATTTTGGTGGGTTTCAACTTACCCAAAGAAAGCTTTCTAAAAATTGAAAAAGGCATCAAGTTGATGCTTGCTCCTAGGTCGGCTAACGCTTTATAAGACAATTTCCTACTAAAAGTACAAGTGATGAGAAAACTTCCTGGATCCGAAAGCTTAGGTGGAAGCTTATTTTGGATTACCGCCGAGCATTCCTCATTGAAAAATGTTGCTTTTGCTTCCTCAAGCTTCTTCTTATCCGTCACTAGTTCTTTGATAAACTTGGCATAATTGGGCATGCCCGAAATGAGATCAACTAACGGCACATTGATTGTCACCGTTTTGATCATGTCAAAGAACTTGTTGTATTGTTCTTGAATCTTTTCCTTCCTCAAGCGTTGAGGAAAAGGAATCTTGGGCTTGTAGGGCTTGACTTCGGGTTCCTTGATTGGTGTGGCTTTAGGAACCGAAGTAGTGACCATCGGTGGTGATTCCATCTCTACCTCTTCATCGTCTTCCTCATCAAACTGCCCAACTAAAGGAGAAACATTATAAATACGAGAATTATCAATAGGAGGCGTAGTTACCTTCCCGGACCGCGTGGTTATGGCATTAACGGTTTCATTCCGGTGTTGGGGTCCTTTGTACTTGTCATCCCCCTTTCTCCATTGACCTTTGTCTTGATTTGGGTTTTGTTGGGTATTGCTTGGAAGAGTACCCGGTTGCCTTTGTTGATTGCCCATTCTATCGATTCTCTTTTCCAAGTTAGAAATCAAAGCTTGGTTGTTGCTATTGCTAATGTCAATCTTGTCATGCAACCCCCAATCTTTTCATTCAAAAGCTTGGAATAGTTTTCCATGGAAGCGTTTCACTTCTCTTGAGCTTCCTCCCTCTTGTCTTGTTTATCAAGAAATTTGGCCATCATGGCCATGAGAGGCGAGCTTTCATCTTGATTTTCCTCCTTCCTTGGGGGTGAGGATGGTTGTTGTTGTTGAGGTGCTCCATGAGTATCATCTTTTGGCCACCTACCTTGAAAATTACCACCACGATTGTTAGAATAAAAATTAGAAGAATTTGAAGAGTTACCTTGGTAGCGGCCTTGGTAGTTGCCACCACGTTGGAAGAGAGATTGATAATTTCCTTGGCGTTGATTTTGCACAAAGTTCACATCTTCTTGTGTCATAGAATCACACTCATCAGGATGGTGTGGACCACCACAATGAACACATCCCCCCGCCATGATCTTCACATCACGCTCAAGCCCACCAAAGTTGTTCTCCACCATAGAGAACCTTTCATCCATTCGGTTTGAAAGTTTCCGAATTTCAGTGACTACCTCGGATGTTTCACCATCCTCCACCCGAGCTACTACCTTACGTGATCTCCTATCCCTATTCGACGGTCTAGAGACTTGAGCTTTTGCCATATCCTCAAACATCTTCCAAAGCTCACTTGAGGTCTTGTAGCTAATACTACCCCCACAAGTCATTACCATCTTCTCGTAGTTCTCCCTATTCATTCCATCCAAAAATATCCCCACAACTTCGGTGTCACTCACCCCATGCCCGGGACATTCCCACAAGAGATCCTTCATCCTTAACCAAGCTTCAACTATCGACTCATCCTCGTCTTGTCTAAAAGAACGGATAACAAGCCTAAGCTCTCTTTCCCGATTAGCCGGAAAGAATCTATCTATAAACGCTTCCTTAACCGCCCCCCAAGTAGTCAAACTATCCGGCGCTAATCCTTTCAACCATTTGTGAGCCTCTCCCGTGAGAGACATAGGAAAAAGCGTCATCTTAACATTGTTGGTTTGGTTTTCCCCATAGTTGAATAGATTGCAAATCATCTCGAACTTGTCAAGATGCTCATGAGGGTCTCTTTTATGCCATCCATCAAAGCACAAATCCTTAACCATCTGTAAATGGTTACCTTTCACCGCGAAAGTTTCGATCTCGGGTGCACGGATGGCCGATCGGCGAGTTGTAGGTATGGTTCGAGGAAGGTCCTCGATTTTCATGTTGAAGAGATCGGGCGGATTATTTTGTTGACCGGCCATGTTGATGTCCGGTTTTGGCGATTCGGGTGGAGTTGGTGTCTTATCGGAAATGGGTTCTTCTTTTTCGGAAAAATAACCCCACTCGTTACTTCCCGACTCGTAGTAAGTCTCGTTAAGTATGTGGGTTTGGTAAGGAGTGGTGTTTATGAAAAATGGTTCGGATGATGATGGTTGTGACGTTTGTGTTTTGGTGCGCTTTTTAAGTTTTTCGGGGTTAGATGTGGTCTTGGCTAGTGGTTTCCCAGAAGCTCGAGTGTTCATCCACTACCTGTAAATAATCTGCGAACACAACACAACAAACGAAACCTTAAGAGCACCTGGGGTACAATAAAAGCAAAATATAATAAAATAAAGCAAGTAACTTCTCCGTGCAAAGCACGAAAAAGGATCGATTCACAGAATCTCAACCAAAAGTACTTAAAATCACTCCCCGGCAGCGGCGCCAAAAACTTGATGTGTGAAATCTAGCTTAAAAATTTATAACAAGATCCACCGTTTACTGACTACCACACACTCACGGGCAGTGTACCCGTTCGTATGTAATATAGTTAACTGGCAAGACCAGGATCGAACACAAGGAATGAATGTTGTACTAAAAGTTGTGAAAAATGTAAAACAAGGGAAAGTTTGGTATGTGACCGAGTTGTCACTGTGCGTTTCTTAAAGCTATTTAACCAACAAGTAAAATAAAGTACTCAACCGGTGTCAATCGAGAGTACGCAAAAATAGTTTGAGTTGTAACAAATAATTAAAAAGTCATCTATGTCGAATCCGCTACACAAAAAGTCTAGGTTGCATATGGGTTAAGCTCAAAATTCATATAAGTTGGTGATAATAATCGTGATAAGACAAGAACACATCCGGCGTGCACTCCGTTTGTAAAATCGACTCAATCACCTAATCAATCCAATTTCTTGCAACAAGTGGTACCACCAACCCTATTGCAATTCCTTGAACTAGCTAGTTTGTTTGACTATTTACGTAACAATTCTATCTTTGTGAAAGAAACGTGGTACCACCATCCGTTAAATCCACTTAACAAAGTAATTTCTATTAAACTTGTATCTTTACTATCATACCATGACCTAGCAAGAGTCGTTCATAGACAAACCACTAAAATAATACTTGTATTCAACTAGTACCACTATCGAAAAACACAAATATCACCAAGCACACAAGATTAAGTGTAAGAAATTACTTCATTAAGATCTTGACAAAATGTTAAGTAAAACCAACTTGAATTCAAAATATTACGCAACCATAACTAATTGTTTCACTTCATCTTCATAGATGTATAGAGATTTAGCTACTCATAATGAAAAGAACTAAATATCCAATTAGAGAAGAGAACATAGTGTACCAAATATGAAGTAGAAATCCAATTCGAGGGTACAATCGGGCTACAATAAGTAACAATAGCCAAAACTAATCTCCAAGTCTTCAAAATAGTTGGAATGATGAAAAACCTTTTGAAATCCCTTCAAAAATGGCTAGGAGTTAAGTATGGAGGCTCCAGTGTCCAACATTAGGTTTAGGGTAAAGTGGGGGTTTGTATTTATACCCCAGGAGAGAGAAATCTGACAGTTCAGCGTCTGGTCGCGCCGCGAATGGCCTTCTCGCGTCGCGAGTCGTGCCAACATTGGAGCCTTTCAGACCACACAAACTTCACTCCTTTCTTTGTCAATTCAGTCATTGGCTTAGCTATACGAGAGAAATCTTGAATAAACCTTCGGTAGTAGCCAGCTAAACCAAGAAAACTCTTGATCTCCGTGGGAGTCTTTGGCTGCTCCCATTTAGAAATAGCCTCAATCTTCATGGGATCTACTTTTATACCTTCAGTAGAAATGACATGCCCAAGAAACTGAACTTCTCTAAGCCAAAACTCATATTTAGAGAACTTTGCATATAACTTCTTTTCTCTAAGGACTTCAAGGACAGCCCTTAAGTGTTCACGATGCTCGGCTTCAGACTTAGAATAAATCAGGATATCATCTATGAAAACAATCACAAAATGGTCCAGAAATGGGCGACAAACACGATTCATAAGATCCATAAAGGCAGCCGGCGCATTAGTCAAACCAAATGGCATGACCAAGAACTCATAGTGTCCATAACGTGTACGGAAAGCTGTTTTTGCCACATCCTCCTTTTTAACCTTCAATTGATGATAACCAGACCGCAAATCAATTTTAGAAAAGTATGAAGCACCATGAAGTTGATCGAAAAGATCATCAATACGCGGAAGAGGATACTTATTCTTAACCGTTCGCTTATTCAGCTCACGGTAGTCTATGCACATGCGCATAGAACCATCCTTCTTTTTGACAAAAAGAACCGGAGCTCCCCAGGGCGAGGAACTAGGTTGTATAAAACCCTTGTCAAGTAACTCTTGAAGTTGGGACATCAACTCTTTCATCTCATTAGGAGCCAACTGATATGGTGCCTTTGCAACTGGAGTAGCACCGGGAATCAAATCAATCTGGAAAGTGACCTCTCGCTTGGGAGGAATACCGGGAAGATCATCCGGAAAGACGTCAGAAAATTCAGAAACCACATCAACGTTAGAAATAGAGGATTTCTCCTTTCGTGTATCGATCACATAAGCAAGGAAGTGCTTCTTATTATGCCGAATGCAATTGAGAGCCTTCATCAAATTTGTTAGGTCCAGATTGGCTCCAGACTGGACTACTGGAACCTTATTTAGGTTTGTTAAGAAACTTGTTTTGCTGGTCTCGCTCCAGACCCGACTACTGGAGCCTCACTGAAGATCTGACCAGAAACGTGTTCTACTGGACCTACTCCAGACTTGGAATCTGGAGTCCCTCTGAAGATTTGTCCATAAATAATTGAAGACTAGTGAGCATTTACTTGTATAGGTAATCTGGAGCATTCTCCAGATTAGCTCACTGAAGACTTCACCCCAGTCCAGATCTACTCTACTGAAGACATTCTGACTGAAGTCAAAGACTGAAGTCTGAAGGAAGAAGACTTAACAAATGGCGGAGTCCACTGGAAAGTCTTACCAGATCTGCACACTGGAGGATTGTTAGTGTTCTAGATCCTGCAAGTCTGAACACTAATATCGAGGATTGACTTTTGCCTTTAACACACTTTCCAAAGAACAATCCACTTGTTCTTTAACAAAGTATACGTGTGTTAAAGTGGTTGGATAATAGGATACACTTGCACTTGATGTGACTTTATCCTTATTCCTTATCCAATACATTTAATGTTCTTGTCGGATCATTAAATGTATGCCAACCATATTTGTACGGCACAAATTCACTGGTGAATTTGTTGCCTATAAATACAAAGTCATTTCCTTGACAAAAATACTTTTAAGCATTCCTTTTGCATTTAAGTGAATTTGTCCAAATACTCTCGATCTTAAACATGGATACTTCACAACTTTAAGTATCTCGATCCTAAAGAGCTATTTGACAAATATAGATCATATTGTAACTCATAGGTTGTTAGGATACACACTTAATTGTGTTATCTTGATTCCGCAACAACCTTGTATTTTATTTAAACATCAATAAATGAAATACCCATGAAACATACATAATGGTCCACTTTATTTGTTTATTGCTTTAAGTCTTGTATTACTTTGTTTATATATCTTGCATCTTATTTACAAGTAATACTAGTCCAATCTAGTGATTATTAGACTTGTTGTATTTTACACTTTCATTGGTAAACCATCTCGAAGTTAAAGGGACTTACAAAATTAATTATCTTTAAGCCCCCATTCTTCTTATCTCCATAAACAGAAATGACCACACCGTCCGGGGTAGTGAAACGAACTACCTTTTGGGAACATATAACTGTGGCATCATTTTGAGACAACCAATCCATACCTATCACTATATCGAAACCAGCAAGAGTAGTAGGCAATAATTGGACCGGAAAAGTACGGCCCTCAATCTCAATATTACAATCATCATAGCCTTCACGTATGTCACTAATAGTACCATTAGCAATCTCTACCTCTATAGAACAATCTAAGGGAGTAGTAACTCTTTCGAGCTTAGGAGCAAACAAGGTAGACACAAAAGACCTATTTGCACCCGAATCAAATTGAACAGAAGCAGGTTTTGAATTTACAAGAAAAGTACCGCTTACTACCTCGTCGTTGTCCTTAGCCGCTTCCACCGTCATTTGAAGAGCTTGAACTCTTGTCTTTTGAGCAGCTGCCTTCTTTCCATCATTCTTCATCTGAGGACAATCGGCAATCAGGTGACCTGTTTCTTGACACTTATAGCAACGAAACTTATCCTTACAGTCAGTTGTGATGTGCCCCGATGAGCCACACTTATGGCACCTCTTGGTCTTGTCAGAACATGGACCATCATGAATGGTCTTGCAAGCTGGACACCATGTGCCACTCTTCTTCTTATCCTTGCCTCCATTCGAGGTAAAACCACCTTTGAACTTCTTATTAGAATTCGAAGACCAATTAGATCTCCTCTTGAACCCAGACTTCTTATCATCGGCTTTCTCAACAGCTTTTTCAGATTTGAGGTCATCATCCAACCTCTTAGACTCCTTAATGGCTACAGACAATGTAGTATGTTGCCTACAAAGACCACGATAATTAGCCGGAAGGCCATCACAATACGCTTCAATCTGATCCACCTCCCTAGGGACCATATGACCCACAAACTTGAGTTTCTCCATGAACGAATGGGCATACTCCATTATAGCACCGGGCTTAGCAGTCAAGCCCTAAACTCCTTCTCGATTAGTCTCAACTCTCGAGTTCCAACATACTCTTCCAAAAACTTCTCCTTAAAAGTACCCCAATGCATCACAGCTAGTACCTCTGGTGCCATTGAAGCTGTAGTAGCCCTCCACCAATTGCGGGCATTCTTCTTCAACATACGGCTTGCACACAATACCTTCATGTCATCAGGACAATAACATGAAGTGAAGACCACCTCAATGTCTTCTAACAATTCCATGGCACCAACTGCATTCGGTGTACCATCAAAGTCTTTAGCACCACATTTCTAAAAACTCTCATACTTGAAGTTAGTAGTTCGAGGAGCAACCACCACATGAGGTTCCACCACGTTATCCCCACCATTCACACCTGCAACAACATTCTCAGGAGCGACTTGTGACCTCACATTAGATGGCTCAGCGTCATTAGAGGGATTTGAATAGTTCTCATCGGTTTGCTCATCCCGACGCAAGTTAGCTTCCCTTTCAGCCTCCCTTTCGGCCCTTACTTGAGCCAACTCCTCTTCAGTCCTTCTCAATCGAGCTCGAATAGCCCTCAACTCTTCAAACATTTCAGCTTGATTAGGGACCTGTTCAATCACTGGGTTTGCCCTATCAATTTCTGACCTTGTGGGCTGTGCACCCGGAAGTGGCCTTCGAGGAGGCCCTTGATTATTCACATTTCCAGCTCCATTCCGATTTGCAGGAGCATTACTAGCGGTAGCTCCATCACGTAGACTATTAGTACGGGTGTTAACCATGTTGTCTACAACACAATGACGACAGTTAGCAAGAATTAAAGTGAGAACAAGGTGATTAAGGCTACACAACATCTATTTAAGCTGCATATAAACATAAACCAGCCTCAACCTACACTCTCACTCAATCCCAACCCGTCCTAGTGTACTTCATCTCAAAGCTAGGCAAACCTACATAATCCTAACTTATCCTTCATCGGTTTAACTCCAAAATCCTACGGTCATGGTCGAACTTTGGTTCACTTAAACCATTTCTCTGATACCAACTTGTAACACCCTTCATTTAAAAATATGGGTTTCCAAAAATTTCGCCTAACGGCGTTAAAAGAAAGCGGAAGAAACATTAAAAGTCCAAACCACTTAAAATCTGTTTGGTTTCCTTATTCAGTGGTGTTACTTAGTCATATCATCAAAACAAGTCCAAATGAAAACCCGTCGGCTGCCCAACACAAAACAACCGACTACAAAACATGCGAACTTCATAAATGTCTAAACATAAACAAAAGTCTAGAAATATGTAGCAACTATGGGTAGCTATGGTCTTCATCAAGCAATCTACCCACTTCCTCACTCTTCATTCAACTGCATCTCAATGACCGTGTTGCAAGGAGCTACCCGAGCAACCTGCATCTACGCACTTAGCCGAGCTAGGGCAAGTACGGGTTAATCTTAAAACTTTCTGCATCTCATTTTAACGAGCTCGAACCTGCATCTCATTTAGTTTAGGTGACTGCATTACCTAAACATTTACTACGTTAACTGCTTTTACATTTTGGGCCCTTAAACGTGCACGTGTCATGGCAACTTAACAAGTCTAGTGAACTAGATGAGCAAGCCATACAATCATGCACAAAACAACATATACTACATATACTACTTCTTAAAGCATCACAAGATACTACATATCACTTCATAACATAACACTACATTATACGTCATTTCATAACATGCACTACATTACATATCATTTGGGACTGCATTTCAGGTCTCATTGGTCAACTACGTAACCCATATCACCTCCCGTGTAACCCCATATACCCACAAGTAATTCAAGGTACCAATTGGGAAGTTATTATATGAAACCATCTTTTGTTGAACCCTCAGCGTGTCAAAGTAGTGTATCTTACCTCGAGGAAGCGCACGACAATAGACAACTACGTTACCGTGCAAAGCAACTAGTCTCGTCTACCTATAATTAGCAAACGACCATTAGACACGCCAATACTCACGTTATTAAGGTCATAACTCAGACCTAAACACCTACAAACATGACCCACGACAACGACATATGCATTGGATGTTCAAAAGTTATAACATTTAAAAACTCAGACACTGTTGCGCCGCAATGCCCTTATTGCGCCGCAACTTATCTTTCTGCATTACAGTTGCGCCGCAACACCAGTCCCCAATTGCGCCGCAACCTACATGTTGCGCCGTAACTTATGTTTCTGGAAACTAGTTGCGCCGCAGCTAGCTAGTTGCGCCGCAACTAGCCCCGTTTCAGCACAACTTCGATCGATTAAACCCCCAAACCAGATCCAAATGACTCCAAATCAATTACAAGACTTTTATACATCAAAATCCTTCATATTTAGACCATAATGATGCATTACAACCTTTGATTAAACCATACATAGTTTGCAACATTAAAACAAACATCATTCTGACATCAATTGACCCTCCAATGACTTAGATCCCCATTCTAATGACTCATAAGATTGAAAAGATGTTAAATCCATGCTACTATACCTTTTCTACCTGTAGATTACAACTAGGATGTAGAAGACTCGATCAAACACTCCGTAATCACACGTTTCGAAGGATTTTCGGCTTAGAAATCGATTGGGGATCAAGGGGTGGTCTAGGGCTTGGGAGAAAAGTGATAATATCAGTTATGAGGAACTAATGATCACCCTTAGGGCTCTAAACCCGTTTTTGACTTTCCCACTAGGTCAAAATTGGTCCCTAGAGTTCCAAACATCACATTATTAGCCCAAAACACCTCTATGGACTATATACAACTCAATGAACCCTTCAAGCACCTCAAAAGGCACATAACAACATCTTTAAACACATTACTACATCAATTAATAAGACATTCAAGTCTCGCACGTATAACACATTAACTACATTTAAGCATTAAATCTACCATAAGCTAACAGACACGTTATGTTGACTTAACGACTCAAGTCAACCGTTAATTAAAAAGATTGAGATGTTACACCTCTTTTTTTGGGTTTCTGGTGATTGCTACGGTTGGTACATGCTTTTCCGGTGAACTCTTTTTTTGGGGTTTCTAGTGTGTTGCTGGTGTTCCGGTGACTCCTTTTTGGGGTTTCTGGTGGTGTTGCTTCGGTTTTCCGGTGACTCCTTTTTGGGGTTTCTGGTTTAATCGGTTTTCCGGCGAGCCCTTTTTGGGTTTTCCGGTTAACTGCTGCTGCTTATGCTTATGATTATATGTATATTTATCTTTACATTGCCGTTAATTGCATGTTTATGATTAGTTTGGTAGTGTTAACTTAGCAGTAGCGTTGCCATTAAAGCAATAGGTAGCCGGAAAAGTAGTATTATGCCGGTGATGATATCGTTGAACAATTAGGTTGCCGGTGTTACGTTTATATGGGCGTCGGATGATCCGGGGCGTATCTTGGCGGGGTAAACCTTGGGGTTGGCAGCCATGGTGTCTTCGACTTCCGAATTCCCGACCCCCAAATTCTGAGCCCAAGTATTATTTTTTATAAAAAACGGTCACTTTTTTCATTTTTCCGGCAACCTTATAGTTTTCCGACATTGGCATTTGGGCAAGTTTTGACTACTTTTTTTGCACTACAGCATCACTTTTGGCAAGAATTGGTTAGTTTTTGGCAAAAACACGTGGCGACGTTTGATTGGTCGAAAAAGAGCCAAAAACAAGCCAAAGAGCCACACTTTGACTCTGCACCCTTGCCCCTAATAAATCTCATAATGAGTATGAATCTTATGTGACACCCAACATGTATAAATATGGATTTTCAACAATTTAAATCTAAATAAAAGAGGTCACTAGCGGGTAACCAATTATTTTTAAGGAGGTTTAGTGTATAACATTATGGACTTTTTTTACAAGAGATTTTACGTTCGAAACGGCTAGGTATAAGTTCAGAGGTGGTTAGGAAAAAGTGCGGAAACAATTACAGAATACACCTGTTATGCCAGATTCATGAGTAAAAAACGACTTGTCTATTCGGATAACCTAATTAGAAAAAGCTCAATTGATTACACGTTTATGATTACTTAGTTGAATCCAAAACTAACGAAAAGACCAATATAAACAAAAACCGACAATCTCTCAAAATCAAATTATTGAAGAAACATCTTTATACCCACCCAAAATGCATCCTGCAGTTGGATGGTGGATGGTGGTGCATGAATCAAATGAGATGAGTCATAGAGCCATATAGGGAATGAGTGGGTGAGTGACAAATGTATGACGATAGTGATGGTTCCCCGTAACAAATCAACTATCATTTCATTTATATCTTATAGAGTAAATTACAATTTTGGTCCCTGTCGTAGGTTAAAAATTACAGTTTTCATCCCTAGGTTTCATAAATTACCGTTTTAGTCCAAATAAGTTTGCTCCGTCCACGGTTTTGGTCCAAATTGCAAACGAGCGTTAACTTACCCGTCACGTGACCTGCACGTGATGGGTATTTTAGTCCTTTCAATAACACAGGGACCAAAAATGTAATTAACTCTAAACTCATCATCTGCCATATCTTTTGCCGTATGTATTTGTATACCGATGTGGATTTTAAAATCCCTTTTATCCTGATCTTCTATCTCTTTCTTTAATCTCTTTCTTTCTCTTCTATTTCCAACCCCAAATACAATAACCCTAATCTTATTAATCTCACTCATCATCCATATTCTATATTAAATAATATCAAATAAATGAGTATCCGATTTGGTGATTATATAATATGTATGATCTTTTATGTTGAATGGTAATATTGAAACCCCAAAATCTCAAATCTCATTGGAGGCTGGATAACATCGCTTGAGAAAATCAAAATCTAACCGGAAAACATCGCGACATCATCATCTCTGTCAAACAACACTACCACCACCAATATGCAATTGAGAGTATAAAAATGGAGTAAAGCTCCGGCAAAAAAAAAGACACCATTCCGACAATCTGTTACATCCACCGCCATGTTGATTTTTCACCTTCATGACTGGTAGAAGCAGCAGATCTGTAAATCTTCTATATCTTATTCATACCCCTTCAAACCCTCACAAACCCAGTAAACAACAATAATACACACAATTTTTTGTCTCTAACTTGAAAAGCAATGGGCATTTAAGGCTTGTAGATTTCGATCCCGAATTTATTGGAAAAAGATCAGAGAATACGAGTGGCGTAAATCATGATGAATGTAGTAAACACAAAGGAAGAATTGATATTGAATAATCTAGTAGAAACGCGTATTATTGTAGTACTCGTATTATAAAAATAACAGCTTTGGGCTATTTTTGTTGTTTTTCTTTCTGTACAATCTTAACAAGAGTCAATTTACATTCTTTGTTGTTTTAATCATACAGCCAACTAGCCATACCCCCTCTTTCCTCACGTCCATAGAGAGTAGAAGATATAATTGATTTGAGAATTTGAGGATGTTGATATGAGTATATGTGTTTGATTTGTATTATTGAATCATGATTTTTAATCTATATAGATATAGATCCAGATAGATGTTGAAGATGATGATAGATGTAAGAAGTTTGGAGTTAATTACGCTTTTGGTCCATGTGATAAGTAGAAGACTAAAATACCCATTATGTGCAGGTGATATGATCTCATAGTTAACGTTCGTTAGTGATTTGGACCAAAAGCGTTGATGGGGCAAACTTATTTGGACTAAAACAGTAATTTATGAAACCTAGGGATGAAAACCGTAATTTTTAACCCACGACAGGGACCAAAATTGTAATTTACTCTATCTTATATTGTCTACAAACTTAATGATTTGGTTTCTATAAGAGTCCTCCTAACGCCCAATACCGTCATCGATATTGGGCTCGTATCTAAACTCATTACGGTGCAACACTACTCGACCTGTTTCGTATTCAGGTCATATTGGAGCTAATCGTGGTGACGAATACAGTGGCTTATTTATTTATATTTTTAATCCGTTTATAATATATATTTAAAAATCTGATCATAAGTTGTTAAAAGTCAAGAATGGATACTAATTTTATCATATTTAATTCCATGAGGTTACAAAGTCAACAATGAGACTAATTTTATCATATTTAATCCATGAGGTTACAAAGTCAAGAATGGATACTAATTTTATCATATTTAATTCCATGAGGTTACAAAGTCAAGAATGTACAATTTTATCATATTTAATCCATGAGGTTACAAAGTCAAGAATGGATACTAATTTTATCATATTTAATTCCATGAGGTTACAAAGTCAAGAATGTACAATTTTATCATATTTAATCCATGAGGTTACAAAGTCAAGAATGGATACTAATTTTATCATATTTAATTCCATGAGGTTACAAAGTCAAGAATGTACAATTTTATCATATTTAATCCATGAGGTTACAAAGTCAAGAATGGATACTAATTTTATCATATTTAATTCCATGAGGTTACAAAGTCAAGAATGTACAATTTTATCATATTTAATCCATGAGGTTACAAAGTCAAGAATGGATACTAATTTTATCATATTTAATTCCATGAGGTTACAAAGTCAAGAATGTACAATTTTATCATATTTAATCCATGAGGTTACAAAGTCAAGAATGGATACTAATTTTATCATATTTAATTCCATGAGGTTACAAAGTCAAGAATGTACAATTTTATCATATTTAATCCATGAGGTTACAAAGTCAAGAATGGATACTAATTTTATCATATTTAATTCCATGAGGTTACAAAGTCAAGAATGAGACTAATTTTATCATATTTAATTCCATGAGGTTACAAAGTCAAGAATGTACATCATTTTTATTTTTATTATTTTATGATGTTATTTTTTTAAAATGTTTTTATTTTCTTTTAAAAACTCTAATAATTTTTACATGGTCTTTAAAGTTCTATCATCTAGATAATTTTGTCATAACAGATTTTTAAATTATCTGCATATTATGCGCGTTAATAAGCTAATTATTAGGTATACTATTCGAGGTTTTGGGTACCGTTGAACTGTCGCAATTTCTGTGATAAATATACGTGTTTTTATAAAGTTTTTATTAATATGTCCGGGTTGAAACCGGGTTAATTAGCTAGTAACTTGTAACATTTGTGATTTTTACCCATTTGACCGTGTATGTAATTTGAGTAACTAGTTCAATAAATGGAAACTTTGACATAATTGCGTACATTTATCGGTAAATTGGGTTAAATATAATGTTATATTGGGCTTCTAGAATTAAGCCCATATTATGTGATTATGATATTGGCCCATATGTGTTATGGAAATATAGACGGTAATTGAGTAACGGTAGTAACAAGGAAAAACGTATATACGAAACCTTAAGTATAATGTACGGTTCCAACAGTTTCGGTGGAACAGTGTCGGTGGCTAGATGATAATTCCATTAATGGAACAAAGCCGACATACTTTATGGAAAGTAGGAATACTCGTGAAATTGTCACAAGCTATATTTGATTTATTAGTTGAATAATATTACTAGTAGACAATTGTTGTGTAAATTGTTAAGAAAACTTACTTCCAAAGCTAGTAAAACCATACACCTCCATGAGGAAACTTCCTAGTACTTTCCTTTACTTAGTAGCAAAGTTATAAACCTCTAAATATCTTTAAAAATCTGATCATAAGTTGTTAAAGTCAAGAATGGATACTAATTTTATCATATTTAATTCCATGAGGTTACAAAGTCAAGAATGTACATCATTTTTATTATATTTAACTCCATTGGTTACAAAGTCAAGAATGGATACTAATTTTATCATATTTAATTCCATGAGGTTACAAAGTCAAGAATGTACAATTTTATCATATTTAATCCATGATGTTAAAGTCAAGAATGGATACTAATTTTATCATATTTAATTCCATGAGGTTACAAAGTCAAGAATGTACATCATTTTTATTATATTTAACTCCATTTTATTTACTATAAATACTAGGCTTAAGTTATCATAAAAACTCACACCTTAAACTTCATTCTCTCTCAATTTAGCATTCTATAAGTCTAAAATCATCCTTTCCCTTCTTGTTATAAGTTTCAAAGAACACTTGATTGTTCTAGTATAAGCAAAGTCGCTTTGATCTCAAAGTTCGCCGAAAATCGTCAAGAGAAGTTGTTATCAACAAATCTCTCTAAGATCTTCAAAAGCTCTAGTTATAATACTCAATTTGAGTTGGGAATAATCTTAAATTATTAAGTAAACAAGTCCAAGTCTTGGGCAAATTTCATTTGAATCAGAAGTCGTGTTCTTCGTACGTCGAAAGTTTGATCTTAGAGTTCATAAACTCTCCTTTCTTGTAAGTATTTTTATAAAACCTTACTATACTTTGCTCTATGATTTTAGAAATATATGTTATGTATTGAAATGCTTGTCAACTTAATTTTATACTTAATTGATACATAATTGCATTTAAATACGGTAACTATCGCTTTTATATATGAATATTGAAATATTGTTACTATTGCGAAAAATGAATTATTAGCGAAAGTACGAGAAATCGTAAAACTTTTATTAAATCATTTTAAATACTTATTATGGTATATAAACAAGGGCATAGTTATATACCTAACTATCCTAATTCATATAATTACTATTCACCATCTGTGAATTATTTCGTATTTTCGAATTGGTTGATTTATGGATAGAATATATTCTCGATACGCTTTTAACCGCACAATGTTTCCGAAAGTGATTGCACCTTGGGCCTCTTTGGCTTATGCTGGAGGAATGGAAGGTAGTTCGCGAAAAGTTTGCATAAGCAATCACTAAGCAACTTAATTCGCCGAAAATCATCAAGAGAAGTTGTTATCAACAAATCTCTCTAAGATCTTCAAAAGCTCTAGTTATAATACTCAATTTGAGTTGGGAATAATCTTAAATTATTAAGTAAACAAGTCCAAGTCTTGGGCAAATTTCATTTGAATCAGAAGTCGTGTTCTTCGTACGTCGAAAGTTTGATCTTAGAGTTCATAAACTCTCCTTTCTTGTAAGTATTTTTATAAAACCTTACTATACTTTGCTCTATGATTTTAGAAATATCAGAGGAATACTTTATATATCCTACGGATACGTATTACATACGGAAAGTTACATTTTTACCCTACACTTTCAAAGGTATCATTTTTCGTCCTTATACTTTGGACATTTGACAATTTAGTCCCTTAAACTTTTATAACAAAAATTACGTTGACAAGCGTATTAATAAATTGTAACACCCCGCTAAAGCGGAATATGCGGGATGCACAGACAAGCACAAAAGCACATAGTACAAGTTCCAACACAGCCAATAACATTAATAAAGGACAGAAGTACGATAGTTATTACAGAACATAAAATGAACTCAGAATAATCAATATTCTTAAGACAGAACAATTGTCTTTTGGGAACAGGTCTTGAACTTGAAATAGCAAGGAGAGTCTTCACGGCTCTTGATCTTGAACGCTCGGACAATCGCCAAAAAGGATGAGCTTAGAGAGGAAGATTCCTATGCTAACATGATCTACTTACCCTATCCTGAAAAGCATGTAAGTTCAAAGGTCAACTACAAAAGTAGTTGGTGAGATTCACATAAAGTACTAGTACGTATACATATAATAATATGTAGAGTAGGAACAAGTCATAAGATCTGTACGTTTAACAAAAGTGCTTGATGATCGTAAGAATAGTACTAGAACATATAATGAACTTTAAATGAGTTGTCACTGCTAACCCGATTGGCCAGAACTGAACTGTAATGAACTTAAGTACATAATAATCAAGTACTTCACGAAGATCTAAATTAGAACAAGAACAGATAATATGCATCCTCCAGAACTGCGGAGAATGAGGGTGGGCCTACCCTAAACAGCGCTGTCCATAATTATCTACGGTTCAATCCCTGAACTGTGGGATATGAATTGATAGCAGTGATAAGAACTGAACAAGTACAAGTACGAGCTAGAACATGTTAAAGATCAATATAGTAATATGGAGGTATTTAAGATCCTGCCCATTCAAGACTTAAATACTCTTTCAAATAATTAGGAATCATGTCATAAGTACCTCGTAAGATCATAAATAGTACGTAAAGTAGTTCAAGAACATATGTATAAGTACGAAGTAGTTTTCATGCTTTTCAGTCCCCGATAAAAGAACTTGAACAAAATGTACAAAAAGGGGGATTAGTGAACTCACAGTGATCTGGTACAAGCACAATTTATAGCACAGAGAGCAAGTACCGCGATAAATACGTTATATCTATCGAAATCCAAGTACGTCTTGATGGATGCCTAAGTACAAGTTATTGTTCATAGATGTGCACACATATTAGTTCAAATGACTAATTAATTACTGAAATGTCCTTGATGAACTGATGATTTGGTCCATAATGATCTTTGAACGTTTTGACTCAAAATGAGTTTAAATGAACTTTAAGTACGTGAACTGGACTCGAACTGAACGTCTTAGAACTCACACATAAGTACTTATCGTGTTAATGAGTTGAACGTGTCTTAAATGTACTTAATTAGGGTTTGCACAATGTACGTCGTTTTAGGTCGATTCAAGAACTAGCTGTATTGTCAGTAAGTAGCCTTGAATGATATTGATGATGTTATGAACTGGTTTGGTGATTAATGATCAAGTGTGGTATGTTATAGAACAAGTACAAGTACGAGCTAGAACATGTTAAAGATCAATATAGTAATATGGAGGTATTTAAGATCCTGCCCATTCAAGATTTAAATACTCCTTTAAACAGTATAAATGTATTTAAGATCCTGCCCATTCAAGACTTAAATACTCTTTCAAATAATTAGGAATCATGTCATAAGTACCTCGTAAGATCATAAATAGTACGTAAAGTAGTTCAAGAACATATGTATAAGTACGAAGTAGTTTTCATGCTTTTCAGTCCCCGATAAAAGAACTTGAACAAAATGTACAAAAAGGGGGATTAGTGAACTCACAGTGATCTGGTACAAGCACAATTTATAGCACAGAGAGCAAGTACCGCGATAAATACGTTATATCTATCGAAATCCAAGTACGTCTTGATGGATGCCTAAGTACAAGTTATTGTTCATAGATGTGCACACATATTAGTTCAAATGACTAATTAATTACTGAAATGTCCTTGATGAACTGATGATTTGGTCCATAATGATCTTTGAACGTTTTGACTCAAAATGAGTTTAAATGAACTTTAAGTACATGAACTGGACTCGAACTGAACGTCTTAGAACTCACACATAAGTACTTATCGTGTTAATGAGTTGAACGTGTCTTAAATGTACTTAATTAGGGTTTGCACAATGTACGTCGTTTTAGGTCGATTCAAGAACTAGCTGTATTGTCAGTAAGTAGCCTTGAATGATATTGATGATGTTATGAACTGGTTTGGTGATTAATGATCAAGTGTGGTATGTTATAGAACAAGTACAAGTACGAGCTAGAACATGTTAAAGATCAATATAGTAATATGGAGGTATTTAAGATCCTGCCCATTCAAGACTTAAATACTCTTTCAAATAATTAGGAATCATGTCATAAGTACCTCGTAAGATCATAAATAGTACGTAAAGTAGTTCAAGAACATATGTATAAGTACGAAGTAGTTTTCATGCTTTTCAGTCCCCGATAAAAGAACTTGAACAAAATGTACAAAAAGGGGGATTAGTGAACTCACAGTGATCTGGTACAAGCACAATTTATAGCACAGAGAGCAAGTACCGCGATAAATACGTTATATCTATCGAAATCCAAGTACGTCTTGATGGATGCCTAAGTACAAGTTATTGTTCATAGATGTGCACACATATTAGTTCAAATGACTAATTAATTACTGAAATGTCCTTGATGAACTGATGATTTGGTCCATAATGATCTTTGAACGTTTTGACTCAAAATGAGTTTAAATGAACTTTAAGTACATGAACTGGACTCGAACTGAACGTCTTAGAACTCACACATAAGTACTTATCGTGTTAATGAGTTGAACGTGTCTTAAATGTACTTAATTAGGGTTTGCACAATGTACGTCGTTTTAGGTCGATTCAAGAACTAGCTGTATTGTCAGTAAGTAGCCTTGAATGATATTGATGATGTTATGAACTGGTTTGGTGATTAATGATCAAGTGTGGTATGTTATAGAACAAGTACAAGTACGAGCTAGAACATGTTAAAGATCAATATAGTAATATGGAGGTATTTAAGATCCTGCCCATTCAAGACTTAAATACTCTTTCAAATAATTAGGAATCATGTCATAAGTACCTCGTAAGATCATAAATAGTACGTAAAGTAGTTCAAGAACATATGTATAAGTACGAAGTAGTTTTCATGCTTTTCAGTCCCCGATAAAAGAACTTGAACAAAATGTACAAAAAGGGGGATTAGTGAACTCACAGTGATCTGGTACAAGCACAATTTATAGCACAGAGAGCAAGTACCGCGATAAATACGTTATATCTATCGAAATCCAAGTACGTCTTGATGGATGCCTAAGTACAAGTTATTGTTCATAGATGTGCACACATATTAGTTCAAATGACTAATTAATTACTGAAATGTCCTTGATGAACTGATGATTTGGTCCATAATGATCTTTGAACGTTTTGACTCAAAATGAGTTTAAATGAACTTTAAGTACATGAACTGGACTCGAACTGAACGTCTTAGAACTCACACATAAGTACTTATCGTGTTAATGAGTTGAACGTGTCTTAAATGTACTTAATTAGGGTTTGCACAATGTACGTCGTTTTAGGTCGATTCAAGAACTAGCTGTATTGTCAGTAAGTAGCCTTGAATGATATTGATGATGTTATGAACTGGTTTGGTGATTAATGATCAAGTGTGGTATGTTATAGAACAAGTACAAGATCGTCTAGGGTTTTGGACTGCAAGATCGTCCCAGCCAGGATCGTTCCAGGTCCTAAACGGGCTGAACAAAGCATGGACATAAAACGGAGGTCTAGATCGATTTTAAGACATGTTAGAACATAGCACTAGTACTTATATATATAATAACAACAACTTATATCACTTTTAAGGCTTTTCAAGATCAAAATACACCTGGACTAGTCATGGTACTCAAGAACACACTTTCTTCATTTTTTTTCAAAAATGGGTTTTGAGATTAGAGTACGTTATGACCCAAATTTGTTCATAAAAATGTTGTTAAACACATTTAGACACAAACCCATTAACATTGAACATGATTTTCGTTCAAGAACTGGACCAAATCATCAAGAACATAAACTTGAAAAAGTACACTTTTAATTTGATCAAAAACTCATAATTAGTTGTTGTTACCTGAGATTTGATTCCAGAAATATGTTTTGATTATCACAAGGATGCTAAAAGTACAAACGATTTTGATTTAACAATCCAAAATCAAAAGGTGAATTTTTGTGTGTTTTATGGCTGCCAGAGGTGTGGGTTTTAGTGAGAGAAGTGAAAAATGGAAGAGATGATGAATAGGGTTTTCTCACTCTAACCTCTTCTATTTATAGTCTTCCATAATAAATGAACTTACTAAATGCAAGGGCTATTTATGAACATTTTTGAACTAGAACTTTTTAAACACGAACGTTTACGTACTGCACTTTAGTATTTTATTGAACTTAATCATAAATTCGTCATATAAATCAAGAATTAAGATCAAGTTGACCTTCATATAAGCACATAATTTCAGTCTAAAGTACGTCAAGAACTTAAATAAATTGAACTGTCTAGCCGTTCGAGTGGCGAAGGTACTTTCTAAAGAACTTATTTAGAACATTTCTAAGATGGTTGTTACATAAATCCTTTTAGTTGTATATCTATATTTGGAATTTAGCACGAATATAAATCAATTTACATTGAAATTAGGGAATACGTAACGTGGCAGTTGACTCGCTCGTCATCGTTAACTACATCAATCTCTTCTATTTTGCTGTTGAACTATCAACAATAAGGTGAGTTTCGTAAACCCTCCCTACTCAATTGAGATTCGGGCTGAAAAGTGTACACATACGTGTTTTGTTGAACGTTGTTAATTGTTATATGGATTCGTTGTTGTTAAACGTGCTTGTTGAACGTTGTTAATTGTTATATGGATTCGTTGTTGTTAAACGTTGGAACGTATGAACATGCCTTTGAAATATATGTAAGTCATGCCGTTATACATGCTGTTGAAAGACACATAAGTCATGTTGTTGTACATGCATTTGGAATATATGTAAGTTATGCTGTAATGATCACGCCTTTGGAAGACATGTAAGTCGTGCTGAAACGTGTTGAATCGTGATATGTGTTGATGTTGTGCTAACGTATACCCTGTTAGGGTTTTCTTGATGTGATTAGGTATTCTAATCCCCGTATATCGTTAACGGTTGTATTCCCGATACGTTTATTCCTTGTTATATGTCCCTACGAACTCATCAACTTTATGTTGACGCTCTTTAGTACACTTTTCAGGTAATCAAGTTAATCAGAGACAGAATGGATGATTATATGCCTGCATTGCTAGGATTGGACTTGCATTAGACTGTCTGGATCCGTGATCCTTATTTCCCTTTAATGGGTTATGCTTAGGATCAACTACTATCGTTTGAACAGTTTCTTTTAAGTATGGATTGAGTGTGTATTTTTGATAAATGTTGATTATTGTAATGTATTTGAATGAGCTTGTGGATTGTTTCAATCTATTGAATGCATATAGTTTGACTCTACATATTTCCCATGTCATGCTGTGCTTTTCTAAGTGATACCCCATGATTCCGCCATGTTGGGGTGTTACATAACTAAATTTAAAACAATTCTTATTTCATCACATTAAATAATGTCACCACTTTCACTCAACCATGTCTCGTTACAACCAATCACGAGCCGAGTAGCCGACGATTCCTCAATTCGTGCTTAACTATTCTCCCGCAATCTCATCGTTCGCACCTCAAACCACGAACACCTCAGCGCCGTTAACACCACATTATCCACAATCGAACCTTCCTACTCGCCACATCAAGCATTCTACCCTATACGTTCGTACCAAAATGATTATCAATTTCAACAATTCCAACTAGCCCACCAATATCAGCAACGACCTTTCCAACATTCAACGAACCCCGAACCATGCAAACCGTACCCGAACCCGTGAGTAGTGAAACCAAACCTGAACACCAAACCGAAGTTGAACCAAGCTTATCAAAAGACCTAAAGTACTTTGGAGCTTGTTAGTGTTGGATATATGCACACGGGTTGGCTAATGGTTTAACCGTGGTGCACTATGATTCGAAGATATGCCCATGACATGAATAATATATTATCCTATTCGGTCACACACAAAGGCCGGTCGATAATCGATTTATGTACCTTCAAAAGAGAGATTAATTAACTAGACATTATGTTAATGGTCTAAGTTAATTATTTTGTGAGTTTGTATTTGTTTAATTAATTAGATAAATGTTTAACTAGTAATTAATTAAACATCTAGTCCATTATATATGTGTGATTAATAAGTGTATGAATTTATATAAATTATACATCTTATTGATACATAATAAAAATAAAGTATGGACATTTTAAAAAAGATGGGTGTTGGGAGAATCATGAAAGCATGCCAAAAGGTCATGATGGTGTTTTGCTTATATCCTCCCAAGACATGCAAAGATAATTACATACTCAACCTCACTCTCTCATATAGATCTCTCTCTCTCTTACGGTTTTTACTAAGAAAACCAAGACCAGAATCCTAGCATTAATAATTTAATTTTATCTATCACTTATTAGTTTATCACCTCCATTTAGAAAAGGTTTTAAACTAGTACAACACACAAAGGTTTGGGGTGTTGACTTAGATAAAGATAAGAATCTATATTTTGGGTGTGCTTGGATTATTTGGAGAGTTCGAGTTTTGGCTAAGAAGGTGCTAAGGATCGAGATCGGAACTTTGGGTGTCTCCCCGAATAGAGAGATTCTAGTTTGAATCTTATCATATCTTCTATAAGGAAATCTTCAAGGGTATGTTTTCTTGTATTCATTCTCTTGAGCTTTTGTTTGACGAGATGATCCATGGAATTGATTTTGGTTGCTAGAAAATTTTAATATGCTATTGTTTATTGCTATGCATGCTTCCGTTGCGCTAGATAGAACCGAAATCTTTCAGTGGTATCAGAGCCACCTCGTTTAAACTTTAGTTTTTCCATATAAATGGTTGTCTAGATTTGCATGTATTCATAGATATAATTTTGGGCTGTTAAAACAAACTCGAAATAAATAATTGTGTTGCTGCTCGTTCTTTTGAATGAGAATGAAAAGAAAAATGGAACATAAAATAGTATTAAAAGGAGGATGCTTTTTTTGTTTGATGTGGTATTAAATATTTCGGCTGTAGCTTGAAACAAAATGGAATTCATTTCCATTGGTTACTTTATGCTAGTGACATTACTACTAGACAAAAGCATATTCATAAATAAGAACTATTTTTTTTACTCCTACAAAGAGCAAATGCAGCAGCGCTCCGACGCAATGTATTTTTTATTTTGTGTCACTTTTATTGCTTAACCTTTAGCCCATAATTTGAATACATGAAATTGTAGACACTCATTTGATGTTATGTTGTTATTGTGATAGCGGTAGTAGTATGCCAATGGCCCTTGTGTGTTATAATGTTTGGTTGTGTATTATTTATTCGGGATGAATGTAATAATAATTAATCAAACGGCTTGCACGTCGTCTTTTCATTTTACCAATGTATTAATTAACGACACCTTGTGTCGTTCTCTTTCTATGTATTTGTAATAGTATAGAAAGTAGTATAGATTTTATTTCTTGTAAAATGTAAAGAGACTTGGAGATTAGCATCATGAAGATGGAATCGTCAAGAGGGTGCAAATAACAAGGGAGTCAAAGAAGAATGATGATTTTAGTGGGAGCTATTGCTCTTACACACCATGTCCTTAGTTTGGTCTTGTTTGTGTGTGATGATTATTTTGTTTTATATATTTGTCTTGGCTATGCTTGCAAGAAAATCGTTTTAAAACTTATAAAATAGTCATCTATATTGGTTTGTTATAATGGATTAACAAACGCAATATTTTTTCTAAATAAATATCAAATTGGTTTGGTTATAATGGATTAACAAATGCAATGAGATATTGGCAAAATTTTAAAATTGTATAAAATGTTTTTGCTACAACAAAACAAAAACCCGTTTTTCAAAATGTAAACTTTACGCTATCCACGAGTAGTGCACACATTCGAACCTCCGACCTATTGTGGTTCGCGATAACCCGAGAGTCTTGGGCCGGATCACAATTGGGTGTTGGCAAGAGTGAGGTGAAGTTCGCGATAACCCGAGAGTCTTGGGCCGGATCTCACGTGTAGCTATCATGGACGGTTTACAATCTAGACTTGTGTTCCGCGACGAACCCGACACAAGAAAGGATTGGCGTAGGAGGGATTAAACATGCATTGATATAATGGATTATCAATAGAATCCCGCAAGAGTTTAAGAGTTTCATCATGGATGAAATTGGTAATATAGTGTACCTACCTAAATAGCTTGTAGTTAATGTTCTGCGGCAAACCCGACATTGCTATGAGTGAAATATGGATCTTAACCTTGTTATTAATAATTGTTTTTCTTTAAACACTTGGGTAATTATTTTAACAAGGATTAAATATGTCAAATTAACTAATATAATCTACTACTTATATGATAGATGTCTGCTGCAAATGCAAACTCTTCTTCCTCATCTCTTTCTACCTTTTGCCTCAAGGGTCTCCTTGAAAAGGATAAGCTTACCGGCTTGAACTTTATTGACTGGCTTCGCAACCTAAGAATTGTTCTTAGGATGGAAGATAAGATCAGGGCAATAGAGGAACCCCTTCCTGAAGAGCCACATGCTAGAGCTGCTCAAGCGACAAGGGACGAGTTTGAGAAACTTCGTGCCGAGTCGAATGAGGTTGCTTGCTTAATGTTGGCGACCATGACTCCCGAGCTCCAAAAGGGCTTGGAGAATCTTGGGGCGTACGGCATGCTTACACAATTGAAGGACATGTTCCAAGTGCAAGCAAAGCAAGAACGATTTGACACTGTCAAAGCTCTCGTTTGTTGCAAGATGGCACCGGGCAGTAGCGTAAGTGTCCATGTACTCAAAATGAAAGGATACATAGACCAATTGGAGCGCCTTGTTTTTCCCATTAGTCAAGAGCTTGCTGCGGATTTTATCCTTAACTCGTTGACTAGTGCGTTTGATTCATTTGTATTGAACTACAACATGAATAACATGGAGAAAACCATAATGGAACTTCATGGCATGTTGAAGACCACCGAGTCTGGCATGGCCAAGACCAAACCTGCTGCCACTGCCGTCTTGACCATCAAGGAAGGTGGGATACGCAAGAAGAAGAAGAATGGACCAAAAGGTAAGGGTAAGGTAAAGGTTGGAATTCCCAACGCCAAACCCAAACCTAAGGGCATAGCCTCTACTTCTTCTCGCAAGATCCCACAAGCCAAGGATCCTAAGGAGGCCGAATGTTTCCATTGTGGGGAAATTGGACATTGGAGGCGTACTTGTCCGGTGTATTTGAAAGACCTAAAGGAGCTTCGGGCCAAAGGTGTCGCCGACCCTTCAGGTATGTTCATGATTGAACTTAACAATACATCTACTTCTGATTCCTGGGTATTGGACACAGGTTGTGGTACTCACATTTGTACAAATGTGCAGGGACTCACAAGAAGTAAGAAGTTAAGGACCGGAGAGCTTGATCTAATCATGGGGAACAAGAATGTGTCATGGGTTGAAATGATTGGAGATTACAAGCTTGATTTTGATTCCGGTTTATGTATTGTTTTAAGAAATGTTTGTTACAGTGCCGATATGGCATAAAACATTATCTCTTTTGATGCTTTGTTTAATGATGGTTTTGATTTTAAGTTTGATAATGGATCAATTCTCGTTTACAAGGATAATGTATTTTATTTTAAGGCTAGTCCTTGTAGAGGCATATTAGAAACCACCGTTAAACCAAGTTATAGTTCAATCAATAACATTGGTTCATCCAAAGATGGTTTGGATAAGTCGTATCTATGGCACTGTCGTTTAGGCCACATAAACAAGAAACGAATTGCCAAACTCCAATCTGACGGTAGTTTGGAATCATTTGATGTTGAATCTCATGATGATTGCGAATCTTGTTTGTTGGGCAAAATGATAAAAACACCTTTCAAAGGAACCTGCGAAAGGGGCAAAGATCTATTAGAGTTGGTACACACTGATGTGTGTGGTCCGTTTAGATCGGCTACTAGACACGGTGAACGATACTTCGTTACATTTACTGATGATCTCAGTCGATATGGTTATGTTTATTTAATTAAACATAAGTCTGAAACTTTTGGAGTGTTCAAGACATACCAAAACGAAGTTGAGAACCAATTGGGCAAGAAGATTAAGATTCTCCGATCTGATAGAGGCGGTGAGTATCTTAATCAAGAGTTTCTCGATCATCTAAGGGGTTGTGGGATTATCTCACAATTAGCTCCTCCAAGGACACCTCAACTTAATGGTGTGTCAGAAAGGAGGAATCGAACATTGCTTGATATGGTTCGATCCATGATGAGTCGTGCAACGCTTTCAATCAGTTTTTGGGGTTATGCTTTAGAAACTGCCGCAAGGATTCTTAACCTCCTCCCAACAAAGAAGGTTTCCAAGACACCACATGAAATATGGCATGGCAAGCCTGCTTTGTTGTCATATTTAAGAGTCTGGGGTTGCGAAGCTTATGTTCGTCGTGAGACTCAAGATAAGCTCGAACCTAGATCACAAAAGGTGTTCTTTGTTGGTTACCCAGCTGATTTCTTTGGATATTTGTTTTACAACCCTTCAGAGAACAGAGTCTCTGTTTCTCGAAGAGGAGTGTTCCTTGAAAGGAACATCATGTCCAAAGAAGTTAGTGGGAGCCCTATTGATCTTGAAGAGATTCAAGAACCAATTGACATGGAAACCGATGTTGGCCCTAGTTCTCTTCCAGAGGTCGACGAACCTGTTGTTGAAGAGGAAGCTGACATACAGCCACCACCTGTACGCAGGTCTGATAGAGAGCGACGTGCACCCGAAAGACTTGATTTAAACATATCTATGGGTGACGAAGCGCATATGGATTCTGACGAACCTATCTCTTATCAGGAAGCCATGGTAGGACCTGAGTCTGCTAAATGGCAGGAGGCTATGGACAGCGATATCCAATCCATGCACGATAACCAAGTCTGGAGCTTGGTTGATCATACACTAGGGATTGAACCCGTTGGGTGTAAGTGGGTCTTCAAGAAGAAGACTGACATGGATGGGAATGTACACACATTCAAAGCCAGACTGGTGGCTAAAGGTTACACGCAACGATATGGTGTAGACTATGATGAAACTTTTTCACCAGTGGCCATGTTGAAATCCATTAGAATACTAATTGCCATAGCTGCATTTTATGACTATGAGATATGGCAAATGGATGTTAAAACTGCTTTCCTAAATGGTAAGCTAACTAAGGATGTGTTTATGACACAACCTGAGGGTTTTGTACATCCTAAGTATCCTAATAGTGTGTGCAAGCTTCATAAGTCCATTTATGGGCTTAAGCAAGCTTCTCGTAGTTGGAATCTTTGCTTTGATGAGAAAATCAAAGAATTTGGTTTTATCAGAAGCGAAGATGAACCTTGTGTCTATGTCAGGTCGAGTGGGAGCGTTGTAGTCTTCCTAGTCTTGTATGTCGATGACATATTACTCATGGGAAATGATATCCCGACATTGAAAGATGTCAAAGCTTGGCTAGGGAAATGTTTCTCCATGAAAGACTTAGGAGATGCAGCGTATATTTTGGGAATAAAGATCTACCGTGATAGATCTAGGAGACTAATCGGACTAAGCCAAAGTACATACATAGATAAGATACTAAAGAAATTTAGTATGCAAGACTCTAAGAAGGGGTGTGTTCCTATGAACCCTGGCATACCATTGAGCAAGTCTCAATGTCCCACATCTGATGGAGAAGTGGACAAGATGAGTCGTATTCCATATGCTTCGGCTATAGGATCGATCATGTATGCCATGATATGTACTAGGCCTGACGTGTCGTATGCTTTAAGCATGACTAGTCGTTATCAGGCCAATCCTGGCGAGGCACACTGGATAGCAGTCAAGAACATTCTGAAGTATCTTAGGAGGACTAAAGAGATGTTCTTGGTCTATGGAGGGGAGGACGTGCTGAGAATCAAAGGATACTCAGACGCTAGCTTCCAATCAGATAGAGATGATTGCTCTTCACAATCTGGGTTTGTGTTCACTCTGAATGGGGGCGCAGTTACTTGGAGAAGCTCCAAGCAAAGCACCATTGCGGATTCGACGACAGAATCGGAGTATATAGCGGTCTGCGAGGCAGCTAAAGAAGCCATGTGGATTAAGAAATTCGTCGGGGATCTAGGTGTAGTTCCTACCATCCTTAATCCCGTTGAGATTTTCTGTGATAATATGAGTGCGGTTGTCTTGGCACAAGAACCGAGGTCTCAAAAGCGCACAAGGCACATACTCCGAAAGTATCACTATGTTCGTCAAGTTGTTGTCCGATAAGGACATTGTCATTAGTAGGGTCGACACAAGTGAAAACTTGGCCGATCCATTTACCAAAGCTCTACCTCAAGCCAAACATGAGGCTCATAGTAGATCTATTGGAATTCGTATTGTTGATGATTTAGTTTGATTGTATTAACTATGTTAATTTGACACTTAGAACATTATGTAATAGTTTATTGCAATTGATTTGATGATTTTATATGGAGACTATAAAATACGCATGATGCGGTCATTTCATTGCATATTACTATGTTCTATTTTGCATGTTTTAAACTCCATTGAATATTAATTCATAAAATTCCACAGTCGGTCATTCTCTAATGGAGAGAGAAGTGAATTAAGGCTGCTATGAAGTGTAGTATATAGATTTATATGACACTACATTCATGAGGAATTTGATAATGGATTCAAGGTTCTGGAATGACCACACTTAGGAATTACTTCATGGTTTATGTCACAAAGTAACTCTAAGATGGCAACACTTTTATCCTAGAGTGGAGATATGTGAGAATCTTGACACATCTAGTGTCATGCTTTGACCTACATCTAACGCTGTGCGTAAATGCCAGTCATAAGGGTGTGGATTGGGTGTGGCATGAAATATGGTGGATGTCTACATAATCGAAGCGATTTGTTCCTTCTTCCTTAAGCAGGTTGAAGCGATATCTCTGGGCCCCTCGTTGATTTGTGCTGATGATAAATGCATGGCCGTGCTAGAACTGAATCGTGATGATTGCAGTCTATTTTGATCACTACAAATCTATATCGAGAAACATAATTTTGAACGGTTGTGATTGACATTACCATGTCACAAGTTCAAATTGGATATCTAGAACAAAAGGATAAATGTTGAAAGAAACTAATAGGAGTATAACAATGATGATGCATTGGTTATACTAGGTATGTCTTCAAGACACACCGATATTATCATGTCTGTGCAAGTGGGAGTCTGTTGGATATATGCACACGGGTTGGCTAATGGTTTGACCGTGGTGCACTATGATTCGAAGATATGCCCATGACATGAATAATATATAAAGTTCATTATCCTATTCGGTCACACACAAAGGCCGGTCGATAATCGATTTATGTACCTTCAAAAGAGAGATTAATTAACTAGACATTATGTTAATGGTCTAAGTTAATTATTTTGTGAGTTTGTATTTGTTTAATTAATTAGATAAATGTTTAACTAGTAATTAATTAAACATCTAGTCCATTATATATGTGTGATTAATAAGTGTATGAATTTATATAAATTATACATCTTATTGATACATAATAAAAATAAAGTATGGACATTTTAAAAAGGATGGGTGTTGGGAGAATCATGAAAGCATGCCAAAAGGTCATGATGGTGTTTTGCTTATATCCTCCCAAGACATGCAAAGATAATTACATACTCAACCTCACTCTCTCATATAGATCTCTCTCTCTCTTACGGTTTTTACTAAGAAAACCAAGACCAGAATCCTAGCATTAATAATTTAATTTTATCTATCACTTATTAGTTTATCACCTCCATTTAGAAAAGGTTTTAAACTAGTACAACACACAAAGGTTTGGGGTGTTGACTTAGATAAAGATAAGAATCTATATTTTGGGTGTGCTTGGATTATTTGGAGAGTTCGAGTTTTGGCTAAGAAGGTGCTAAGGATCGAGATCGGAACTTTGGGTGTCTCCCCGAATAGAGAGATTCTAGTTTGAATCTTATCATATCTTCTATAAGGAAATCTTCAAGGGTATGTTTTCTTGTATTCATTCTCTTGAATTTTTGTTTGACGAGATGATCCATGGATTGATTTCGGTTGCTAGAAAATTTTAATATGCTATTGTTTATTGCTATGCATGCTTCCGTTGCGCTAGATAGAACCGAAATCTATCAGTTAGATAAATAGATTTCAGTCGAATGTTAAATCATGGAAAAAGCTCAATAGACTTACTATGTTGAAATGAAACAAACGTTTATAATGTATCGTTACTATGCTATACTTGGTTACTCTACGAAATGAAATTAAATGGATAAAGAAACTCTCAAAATAATTCGTAATATAAAATGATTTTAACTTAATTAATTATGGACACATATAATATTACTAAAATCGGAGCCTAAAGAAACACTTGACACGATGACAAGGCCCGAAAACATCATGAAAAATTAACGAGTCATGATCAATAAAAAGGAAGTGAAAAATAAAATGGAGTGTATAGATTGAGATGAATGATCAAAAGTTAACTACATACAAAAGTATATAACAAGTATGACTAAAGTTCACAAAGAGAATGAAAATGCAATGCACTTTGTAAATTTAAAGAAAGGTGTATATGATTAGTTTAAGCTAAAAAAACTAAATGCAAGTGTAAATTAAAGCTAGAAAAATGAACACCCAATCAATGATCAACAAAAATGCTTGGCTATCATATTGTTAAAGAGTTCTCGGTTGGATTGATGTGGCAAGATATCTGTCCAAGGGAAATGCGTGTAGATTGGTATCATATTGTCTGGTTTCATTGTTGTATCCCGAAGCATGCATTTCTTCTTTGGCTTGTGGTGAAACGAAAACTAAAAACACAAGATTTGCTCCAGTATTGGGATGTACTGGTATATCTGGTCCTTTGTCTTGCGCTCTGTGTAATACTCAACCTGATTCACACCGGCATCTATTCTTCGAGTGTCCATATGCGAAAGAGCTTTGGTTGGGTGTTAACAACAAACTTGACCATCAGCAAGTCTCTTGTGATTGGGACACTATTGTTAACGAGTTCAAGATATTTGCAAGTAAAAGATCGTTTGAAAGTGTTGCAAAGAAGTTGATTTTGGCATCCTCAGTGTATTTTGTTTGGCAAGAACGTAATTTACGTTTATTTCAACAAAAGAAAAGACTGCCGGTTCAAGTAATAGAGACTGTGATTTCCACTTGTGAGTCCCAAATATAGATGGTTAAAACCCGACTGGCAAGTAATTCTAACTGGAAGATGACCAGTTCAGAATACGATCCAGATATGGATAAACAATAAAGTAAAGGTACTGAAAGTAAATGCAAGAAACAATAAAGTAAAGGTACTGAAAGTAAATGCAAGAAACAATAAGTGCTGAAACTATATAAATAATATGTATATTTCACGTATGTAGCATTGAGACACGATGTACTTTTTCAATGTATTTGATTTATTGAAATAAACAAATACAAAGGTTGTTGTGGAACAAAGATAAACACCCAAGTGTAAATATCTAAACAACCTAGAAATACAAGTGATCTAATAACTTGGAAATACTCGTAAGGATTACTTAGAGTATATCTCACAAGTTGCAATGCTAAAGTTTCAAGCAGTTTGCAAGTTGTGAGAAGACTTATATTTATAGACCAAGTCCATGATGACGTGGACTAGATCGTACAAATATGGTTGGTAGCATTTAAGGAATTAAAGCTAATTCCTTACATGCATACTTTTAAAGTTAAGTATATAAGTCAATTGATGTGACTTATCATACTTTATTCCCAACCTTTACTTTACCTTGTACTTTTATTAATAGTTATATCTATTAACTGGGTAAAGGTATGTAAAGTAAAAAGTCTTCCTCGTAATCAGTGTAAAAGTGTGTAAGTACTTTTACACTGAGATGCTTCAGTCTTCGATCAGGTAGAATCAACTTCTGAGCTCCACATCTGAGCTTGATTCTCTTTCTTCAGACTTCAGTCTTTGACTTCATTCTGAACGGTATTCTGATACGTTGATCTGAACTGAAGTGAAGCTTCAGTGAACTAATTCTGAACGACTTCAGAATTCTGTACAAGTATTCTTCACTGAGCTTCAACTATTTCTGAACAAATTATACTTGGTCAATTTTCGACCTAACACCACTGTTTGTGCAAAGCTTCTTACATCCAGATTTAAGAAGACGAGCCATGTTGAAAAGGCTCTGGTTGCATGGAAGATCCATGTATCTCTTATGGCAATAACGTAGATATTTTGTTTCTAAATTTTTGACTAGGCGAGTTAGAATTAGTATCTAGATAGAGTTAGGGATGGTTTGTCATCCGCCTATGGATGTGTTCGGTGCTATATGCTTGTACATTATTTAGTCGATATGGTACTCAACCATATTTTTTGATTTAATATATACACTCACTGGGGTAATATAACCCTTTACCCAAAAAAAAAAAATGCTTGGCTAGGTGAACTCTTCCCACCTTGTGACGTTCATGGTGGATTAGGATAAAACAATGCAAACTGGTTGACTATTTATGACTTGAGATCATTTATTGTTACTTGAGAAATTGGATGATTAAATTATCTAACCCAATTTCCTAAACGTTCATTTACGACAAAAGTTTTAGACATTTTAAACGTTAGAAAAAATATAATATGAGTTTTGCGGTCACAATTATTCTCCATTTCCACCATTTTGCGTGAAAAAAAGGATTCAAGTTAATTAGTATTAATCATGAGATGGTTTTCTTTTTCATGGCCCAACTAATCCTAACAAGCTAAAAAATCTTTTTGACGTTCATCTTTAAATATTAAAATAAGTTTTTAGTTACGAAGGATCTTATTTAACTAATCACGGTCAGAAGTTATATATGGATTAACGGTCACTATCCCGATGGTGGTCGCTGGTAACCACCAATGAGCCCAATCTCATCGAATCCTTCAATTGAATGAGTTAGACCCACAATCTTAATCAAATCCAGAAATTGGCTAACATTTTACCCTAAATAGTCCCATTTTACTAATCAAGTTAAAAGGTAACATATGAAATTGCATTCACAACCTCCATAGTGATTTGAGACTAATCGTCAATAAATATAATCTCATTCACTCAATCGTCAATTGCAATAAGATCTATGTTATCCTAATTTCTTAAATAGTCTAAATTTGAATTAAAATGTCAACAGTCCAAAAAATCATGAATAATCAACCATCAACTAAACAAAACCATCACAAGGTGAGATTCATTCTAATGCCTAGCCAAACACTATATTACACTACTCGTAAATCATGTCAAAGAACACAAACACAAGTAATAATATTATCATCTAAAATATTCATGTTATTTACAATAAAATACAATAGAGTGTAAATATACGACCCTCAAATACAAAATCAAATCAATGAAAGTGAAACAACAATATTCTTTTTCTTCAACCCTTATAATGCTCCAAAACCAAAAATCCCAAAAAGTGATAATTATTCATTTAATAGATAAAAATAATTAGTGAGTTTTGTAGTGGAAATGATAAAAATGAAGATGATGAGTGAATTTCAAATGGATGGTGATTTAGAGGGTTTTTGTTAATGATAACTAAACGGGTATCCGCACAGTGCAGCAACGGTGATAGCGGCGGTGGCAGGTGATGACAGTGCATGTGACGCGGCAGTGGCGGTGGCGGTGTAGTTGTTTTAAGGGTGGAGGGAGGTATGCTGTAAATAATTTGATTAAGAGTATTCTAAGTATATCGGGTGGATATATTTCAATGAGTGAATAAAGGATAAGGGTCATTTAGGTATTTAAAAGGCTGAAAGTTAAAAAATAAAAATGGTAATTTGTTTTATATTAGAGGTTTATGAAAAGAACATCATATATATAACTATATGATGTAACATCATATAAGTTATCCTCCAAAATTAAAGTGTCATAAAAGAATCCGTTGCTCTCCTTCTTGTTGTGCTACGCTGCTGGATGCTGGCTGTTGTTATATTTTAAAGTGTAAATTACATTTTTGGTACATGAAGTTGTCAAAATTTTCACTTATAGTCTCTAAGTGAAAAAATTACATTTTTGGTACCTAAAGTTGGTTATTTTTTTCATTTTTGATACCAAACACATACGCCGTTTGTTTTTTCCGTTAACGCCCTCACGTGACCAACACGTGAGGGTATCAAAAATGAAATTTTTTTCACTTAGAGACTATAATTGAAAATTTTTGACAACTTCAGGTACCAAAAATGTAATTTCTCGAAAAATAATGACCATGGGTTTTTGAATAATTTATTTAATTATTTTAACACATTTAAGCTTTGGGTTTTTATCTACATTATATTATAACATATATACGAGTACTATTTTTAAAAATCTTTTAAGGTTAAGTCATAAACATACGGATAACTTGTTAGTAAAAAAAACCTCATAAAATGTACAACTTGTGAACAACTTTATCGGGTTTTATAACGGAGGGGAAGATTTCTTTATTGACAAACTTCCAAATCGACCGCCACACAATATACATAATCGTCTCAACAAGCAACGACTTGGAATCCGAATTCAATTGTTACACAATAAAGCTAAAATAGTATGTTTTTATTAAAAAAACAAGTTATCCGTATGTTTATGACTTAACCTTAAAAGATTTTAAAAATAGTACTCGTATATATGCTTATAATATACTGTAGATAAAAACCCAAAGCTTAAATGTGTTAAAATAATTAAATAAACTCTTAAAAAACCCATAGTCATTAATTTCGAAAAATTACATTTTTGGTACCTGAAGTTGTCAAAGTTTTCAATTATAGTCTCTAAGTGAAAAAAAATATAATTTTCTCTATTTTAAAAATTAAATCCCTGTCAATTCCTTTGTGTGAGTGTGAATGTGTGATTATTCGGCTTGTTCATTCACAGCCCAAACGCAAGTAAACTGTAACCATGTTGTGTCTTAGCCCAGAACAAAATAGTTATAACACATCAACTATAAAGTATCAATGTATATGAACTATAAGTTGAATGACCAAAAAAATTTTCTTGAGCTAAAATAGTTATAAATTCAAGATGGTAATTGTTATGATTCATAACTATTATCACAATTAATTACATGAGTACGCAGCGGAATTAATCATATGCAATATATTAATTAACAAAGATAGAGAATGTGTACCTTTTTAGCTTAATTAGCGCCAATAAATAATAATAATGATGATTATTATTAGGGTTTAAAGGATCGCACACTCGACACGTCGAATAATACCCGAAGATTGCTAGATCTTGAATCACCAAAAGCCAAAAGCTCAAAGCTTGCTTTTACATATGATCGAATAGAACAAAAGAATCCTTATGGATTCTGTTCGTTGACTCCCAAAACCAAAGAAGGAGATATTAAAATCCTTTAATCTATATACCTTATAATGTAAATCCTCTTTTTTTCTCCTTAAACTTTATGCCTTTAAAAAGACGAAAATACCCTTATTTCTATAACTATCCTTATAACTCACACCATTAAATACCTACATTACCCTTTACTAACACCTACCATTTTTTTCTTTTGTTATGTACGCTCTCTACTCCTCCCTCCCTCCTTCTCTCCCCAATCAAAACAAAATCCAAACAATGTGAAAAGGGTCTTTGCCCCTTTAATCTATATCGATATCTATAATCTATAATCTATAATACATTAATCTATATCGATATCTATAATCTATAATCTATAATACATGATAAAACAAACCTCTTTTTTTTTATTAAACTGTAAGCCTTTGGTATGGAAACATACGCTTTTCATTAACTACACTACCCTTTTACATCAGCTACATTTACATTAATAACCACACGTTAACGTCACCATCACCCGCCGCCGCATTGCGCGGGTACCCCTCTCGTTGGTTTTAATGTAAACCAAAGATTTGGTTCCCTTTTTTTTTCCGTGAATAGTCGACCGAGAGGAAAAACGGAGATAGATATAAATTTTGAGTTATATTGTTAGGGTTAATTATTAGGATATATATAGGGTATAAATATATCTCTAATAACTTAACCTTCAAGCTAACATCTTTTGACTTGGACTAGGGTTTAATTAATAATTACATTAATTATTAATTAATATTTAATAATTAATAATTCATATTTATTAATTAATAAATAATTCTAATTAACATATCTAGTTAATAATGTCCAATTATCATTTCTCTCAATTTGGTGATTATAAATATGTAGATACAATATATACATATTACCGGATATCTAAAGTGTCATCGCGTGTGACCTCGTAGGCTTAAACATTTTCGGACATGCGTTTATTTAACGTGATCATATTCCAACAGCTCTCACTTGAGCATGTTATAATAAAGGCAATAACATTGGTTAGCGTCTAGCAACACGCCAATGCTCCCGGAAATATTTAAGTATAGTTTCTTAAAGTATCTTTCAAATGGTTTCGGTGTTTACTATCCCTTTGTTTTAGATACCTTTGTTAAATATGGATATGGATCAAAGTCATTCCATAATTTAACGATTCTGTTTCTCATTTCTATAACTAATTAAGATTACCAAATTAATCGAGACACATCTGGAATTCATTTGGGTATGCGCATACAAACATCTTAATTAATTAATGAGGGGCCCAATGGTATCATACTTCAATAACTAGTTGAAGGAACAAATCCTATTTTGACTACACGTGTTAGTCATGTCATTTCACTACATTTCTGAAAATAACCCTTTGTTACTACCTTATTCAGGATAGTTAGAACTATATCAAGAAAATGCAATCCATACATGCATAACTTGCTTTGTATCTCAAGTCTAAGGATAAGTAAAGCAACCATTTCACGAATTTCACTTAATGACGTCGATCCATAAAGTGATGATTCGTTAAGTGGGGTAGTCCAATATGCATCTTATGAATATCATGTGAGTTTGGTAGGACCATCTTCAATATTCTTAATAATATTACCAATCACTCAGATTTGTCTTAGTTTAACCATATTCCCATATAGTTAATCGACAATGGACATTTAGAATATAAAATAATCATGGATTTAAACATGCAAATATATGATACAATTATATATTGAAATGACAACAAACATACCAAGTACTTTAATTCATTTATTAAAATAATAATTGTTCAACATCCCTTATCCAAATACCAATCACAGATTTACATGATATAACTGGCTAATTTAAGTCATATGCCCTCGGCATGCTTATCGAGCTTTCCTTTTGACAATACCTTTGTAAAAGGATCATCTAAGTTATAATCTGTGTGAACTTTGAGTAACTTGATTTCTCCTAGTTCGATTTGCTCACGAACATAGTGATATCGTCTAGAATAATGTCTGGCACCTTTCTGAACTCCGGGTTCGTTGGCAATAAAGATTGCACCAGTATTGTCGCAATACATATCTAAAGGTGTGTTATTTGAGGGCATCACGTTAAGCCCATAAATAAACTTTCTAATCCAGACGACTTTCATGGCGGCTTCTGAGGCGGCAATATACTCAGACTCTGTCGCAAACATAGCAACTGTGGTTTGTTTCTTGCTCTTCCAATCCACCGCGCCTCCATTTAAAACAAAGACGTATCCCGACTGAGATTTTGTATCATCTCTATCAGTCTGAAATCCAACATCACAGTATCCAGTCACTTTGAGCTCTGCATCAGGATTTCCTCCATACACCAGAAATAAGTCTTTAGTAGCCCTCAGGTACTTAAGAATGTTCTTCACAGCAGTCCAGTGACCTTCACCTGGATTATGTTGATATCGGCTAAAGATATTTTGTGCGAACGCTATGTCAGGTCTAGTGCATCTTACCACATACATAATCGATCCCACAGCCGAAGCATAAAGAACTCTTTGCATACGCTCCACCTCCTCAGGTGTAGAGGCACCTTGTTTGCTAGATAAGCCAAGTCCTTCCACGCTTGGAATTCTTCATCTTGAATCTCTTCAAGATCTTATCAATATAAGCACTTTGACTTAGTGCAATCAACCGTTTAGTTCTATCTTTGTAGATCTTGATTCCAAGAATGAATGTTGCTTCACCTAAGTCTTTCATAGCAAAACACTTTCCAAGATGGGAATTTACATCTTGCAACATTGGAATGTGATTTCTTATTATCAATATGTCATCTACATATAAGACAAGGAAAGTAACATTACTCCCACTAGCTTTGCGATATACACATGGCTCATCAGGATTTTGAGCAAAACCAACCTTTTGATTTCCTCATCAATCCTTTTATTCCAACTTCTTGATGCTTGCTTTAGTCCATAAATTAACCTTTGAAGCTTGCACACTTTGTTGGGATATTTTGGATCAAGAAAACCTGCTGGTTGTACTATATAGGCTTCCTCGTCTAGATAACCATTCAAGAAAATGGTTTTGACATCCTTTTGCCACATCTCATAGTCATAGTACGCTGCTATGGCTAAGATAATCCTAATATCTTTAATGTCCGCTACGGGAGAGAAGGTTTCCTCATAGTCAACTCCGTAGAGCTGAGTATAGCCTTTCGCCACGAGACGAGCTTTATAGGTGTGTACATTTCCATCCATGTCGGTCTTCTTCTTGAAAATCCATTTACACCCAACAGTTCTACCATTAGGTGGAAGATCAACCAAGCTCCAGACTTGATTGTCTTTCATGGATTTCATTTCCACATTCACAGCTTCAAGCCATTTGTCAGATTCTGGATCTGATAATGCAGCTTTGAAATTAGAAGGTTCATTTAAATCTCCTAATATGTGTTCTTCAGATTCAATATTAAGATTCAATCTTTCACGAGCACGTATTGTCCTTGAGGACCTACGAATTGGAATCGCATTATCTTGAGGTTCATCACTTTGAACATTCCCCCCCCCCCCAAGTTGATGATCGCTAGTGTTTTCAGAAAGTGATACATCTTCCTCTTGAGTCTCATCAAGTTCGACAATCCTCCCACTGTTTTCTTGAGTGATGAGTTTCTTTTCAAAGAACTCAGCATATCTAGCAACTTTAACAGTGTTTTCGGTGGGAAAGTAGAAGTAGTAACCCATCGTTTCCTTTGGGTGACCTACAAAGATGCACTTAACTGATCTGGGTTGCAGTTTGTCAGGCGTATCCGCTTCACAAGTGCCTCACATCCCCAGACTCTTAAGTAAGACAAATTGGGGACACTTCCATGCCACAATTTATGCGGTGTCTTGTCAACCTTCTTGGTTGGAACCATATTGAAAATGCATACAACACTCTCTAGAGCATAATCCCAAAATGAAAATGGGAGAGTAGTAAGGTTCATCATTGATCTCACCATGTCCAACAAGATTCGATTTCTCCTCTCAAATACACCATTATGTTGTGGAGTATGTGGAGGAGTAAGCTGTTGAATAAATCCACAAGCTTTTAGATAATCCTTAAACTCTTGGCTTAAGTATTCTCCACCTCGATCCGAACAAAGAATCTTGATGGTTTTACTGAGTTGGTTTTCTACTTCATTTTTAAACTCCTTAAATGTTTCAAAGAGTTCATGTTTATGTTTAAGCAAGTAAACATAACCATAATGACTGAAATCATTCGTAAAAGTAATGAAGTAGCTAGCACCTTTCCTTGACACATGTCTAAATAGGCCACAAACATCGGTATGTATGAGTCCAAGCAGCTCTTCAGCCCTCTCCGGTTTATGCGGAAATGGCTTTCTTGTCATCTTGCCGGAAACACAGGACACACATTTTTCAAATGATTCTTCATCATTTGATTGTAAGATCCCTTCACGTTGAAGTCTTTCAATGCGTTTCTTACCAACATGAGCAAGACGACAATGCCAAAGATAGGTAGAGTCCAAGTTAGGCTTGACTCTTTTGTGAAGATACCTGAAGAACTGGTTAAACCAGCTTGCTTCTTCTTCTCGTTCAACTCAGCTAGATACTTAGGTCAATTCCTCTTCCAGTGTCCCACTTCAGCACAGTGATGACAAGCCTGGTCCTTAGCCAGATGCTCCTTTTTCGCCGGAGGGGTCTTTTTCGGTTTTGAGACAGAAGCTTTCAATGCGTTTCTTACCAACATGAGCAAGACGACAATGCCAAAGATAGGTAGAGTCCAAGTTAGGCTTGACTCTTTTGTGAAGATACCTGAAGAACTGGTTAAACCAGCTTGCTTCTTCTTCTCGTTCAACTCAGCTAGATACTTAGGTCAATTCCTCTTCCAGTGTCCCACTTCAGCACAGTGATGACAAGCCTGGTCCTTAGCCAGATGCTCCTTTTTCGCCGGAGGGGTCTTTTTCGGTTTTGAGACAGAAGCACTTTGCTTTCCCTTACCAACGTTCTTGCCCTTAGCTTTCGGTTGTTTTGCTTTCTGAACCTTTCCCCCCTTGATCACAAGAACTTGGGGTGTCTCAGATTTCTTGGGAAGGTTTTTCTCATACTCAACTAACATGGCATGAAGTTTAGCTATGGTTTTGCTCATGTTGTACATATTGTAATTGGGCACAAAACTCTCAAATTCCCTTGAAAGAGACTTAAGAATCATGTCAATAGCAATAGGCAGAGGATACGCATAGTTTAGCCTTTCCAAGTGCTCCAAATAACTCTTCATCTTGAGTACATGAGTGCTCACCGGTTTCCCATACTCGTGTTTGCAATCATGGAGTGACTCAATTAGCTCAAACAATTCAACTCCAGCTTGCTTTTCGTACATAGACTTGAGTTCTCTGATCATATCATACAGATTATAAGTTTTGAATTGCTTTTGAAACTCGGGAGTCATGCTACCAGCATCAAACAAGCAACCTCAATATGTCTATCGTACTGAGTATTGTATGCTTCCAACTGCACAACAGTGGCACTCGCATCAGGGATAGCGGGCATCTGATTTTCAAGGACATCAGTTTTCTTTTCAACTCTTAGGACAATCCTCAATTGACGATACCAGTCATTGAAATTGGTTCCAGAAAGTTTTTCTCTTTCTAGCATCGACCTGAAAGCCGATTGGTGTATGTTTTGTGAAGGATTTGTTGCCATTTACAAAACATATTCAAGTTCAAAAATCAGTATTTTCGATAATAAATTCCTTAAGAAATATAATTACCCAATGTTAAATCATTTAACAATTAATTTCATTAAGACTAGGATCCAATTGACATACCATCATTTCATCAGTTGATCTGCTAGAAATGACGTACTCAAAAGGTAAGTGACGATCAGTAATTGCATTACAAGTACAATTCCTAGATTTATGAGACTTACAAAGACACTTATAGGGGTATTAAGTGTTTTGTAATCATGTTTTGTCTCATCTTATGCCACGGGTCAAGGTCTCACCGCTTAACTCGTTTTAAGTCACCCAATTAAGAACTTGTAAATAGTCTACCACCGTCTCACGATGAGTAGTAATTTATTACCTTGTAGTTGCAATTCACCTACGTCTCACGTAGAGCAAAAAGTACTTGCAAGTGTTCTTAGCAAAGTGGGTGGCAAAGACTTAACTTTACTTGGGTACTGCAATTGATGTGAATCAAAAGTTTATGTATGAAGATTCATGCACATCTTCATAACATAATGTTTAATAAAATCATTTTTATTGTCTTAGCAACACAAAAGAGCTCGGTAGCTCCATTTGAACGCACAAAGAAGCGCAGAAGTAAAGGTTTGCGATATATGCATTAAAAACCGACTCCTTTAGGGAGCTAGCGCATCCCGACTTATATCTCTCTTAGAGTTTGTTCAAATGGGTGAGCCGGTGTATCTTTTGATTGTAAGACACCAATTTTATTAAAACAATATCATATTTCGATATTTATTAGTCAAGTTTATTCTTTTCTTAAAACAATTTTGCATCACCATTTACAATAATAGCAAAATAATAAACTTAATAACTATTAACAATAAATTATGCAACGATTTATGGTGGGCAACCTAAATCATGGTCACTATGGTTAATGTACATGTTTAAGAATGACTCCCCTTTCATAGAAGAGGACCACATACATCAAGTTACCTTGATTGCGTAACCCTTTAAACAATATACAAACATACAATTATCAAATAAACACATAGAATAAGATGCTGACTGGAAATTTCCAGCAGCTTCACGACCATATTTGGTCTGTTTAACGACAGAATTGGCCTTCGAGCAGAACTACAAAGTTGTAGCCTTATGAATCGTGCATCTACAGTCCAAAGGAGAGCTCCTAACTCATTACGGTTGATTTTATATGAATTTTTTAGTGAACAGGTGTCAAACAGGAAAAATCACACGAAAAATTCACATAGTCACACAATTATCAAATAATTAACCCTAATTATTGGACCATTAAACTAAGAAATACATATCAATATATCTAAGTAATAATCATAAAGAATTTTGCATGAATTCCTTATGATTTTTACTTCTATTTAACAACATTAAATTAAAAGATACATAAAACATACAATTTATCACATAAACATGTCAATTCACATAATCAAAACTTGCATAGAGAGTTTAATTTAACCATTAACATAAGTGGGTTGAATTAATAATAAAAAAACAAAACCCTAATTTTATTTTTTATAAAAATCGATTTAATTAAAAATAAATAAACAAAACAAATTTTAATTATTTAATTTTAATTAATCAAACCAACCCTCAAACCCCCCTCAAGTTTTGAACTTTGTAACTAATATATCACATAGTAGGCGTTAGGATTCATAACTATTATCACAAGTAATTACACGAGTAAGCAACGGAATTAATCATATGCAATATATTAATTAACAAAGATAGTGAATGTGTACCTTTTAGCTTAGCTCCAATAAATAATAATAATGATGATTATTATTAGGGTTTAAAGTAAAACCCCTCTACGATCGCACACTCGACACGTCGAACAATATCCGAAGATTGTTAGATCTTAAATCACCAAAAGCCAAAAGCTCAAAGCTTGTTTTTACATATGATCGAAAAGAACGAAAGAATCCTTATGGATTTCTGTTCGTTGACACCCAAAACCAAAGAAGGAGATATTAAAATCCTTTAATTGGTTTTAATGTAAACCAAAGATTTGGTTCCCTTTTTTTTTTGTTTTCGTGAATAGTCGACCGAGAGGAAAAACGGAGATAAATATAAATTTTGAGTTACTCCCTCCGTCCCATTAGAAGTGTCCTAGTTTAAATATTCAAAATCTTTATTTTTAAACTTTGACTTTAAATATATTTTTTCATGTTATATAAAACTTGATAAAAGTTATACCATTAAAAAACACGTCTAAAACACAATCAATTCATATAACTTTCATCAAATATTATCTAACACAAATGAAATTATTTAAGGTCAAAGTTATAAATATTAGACTTGAAAATTTAAAATGTGACACTTCTAGTGGGACGGAGCGAGTATATTGTTAGGTTTAATTATTAGGATATATATAGGGTATAAATATATACCTAATAACTTAACCTTCAAGCTAACATCTTTTGACTTGAACTAGGGTTTAATTAATAATTACATTAATTATTAATTAATATTTAATAATTAATAATTCATATTTATTAATTAATAAATAATTCTAATTAACATATCTAGTTAATAATGTCCAATTATCATTTCTCTCAATTTGGTGATTATAAATATGTAGATACAATATATACATATTATCGGATATCTAAGTGTCATCGCGTGTGACCCCGTAGGCTTAAACATTTTCGGACATGCGTTTATTTAACGTGATCATAATTATTAATAATATTTACATTAATTATAATTAATATTTACATTAATTATTAATTAATATTTAATTAATTATTAATTAATATTCATTAATTTATTAATTAATATAATTATTATTAATTAATTTACTTAATTATTAATTAATATTTAATAATTAATAATTCATATTTATTAATTAATAAATAATTCTAATTAACATATCTAGTTAATAATGTCCAATTATCATTTCTCTCAATTTGGTGATTATAAATATGTAGATACAATATATACATATTATCGGATATCTAAGTGTCATCGCGTGTGACCCCGTAGGCTTAAACATTTTCGGACATGCGTTTATTTAACGTGATCATATTCCAACAGTAATTTGTAGTTAAGGCTGATGAACATTAACCGTTGTTATGCAAGAAAAGCGTATGGGCTGGGATAATTTTGTGTGTATAAAATGTATATAGATGTATGTTGTTGTTGTGTTTTGAATAAAAATGATTGGATATATATATAGAGTAAGTTGAAAAGGGGGGGGGGGGGGTGTTCCACTTTCTCAACGTTCGAAATTTCAACCAAACATGCGGCTTCACCACTCGATTGGGTACTCGAATTGGCCTAGCCGCCGCCGATCGGGTTCGGCGAAACTGACTCCTGCCCGATGACCACTCCCTCCGGAATTAAGAAATACTCTGTAAAACTTAGTCGATATGCATTGGAAGCGGTAATTTAGGATTTTGTTGATTGAAGAAAGTGATATGTGATATCCACTAAATATATGAAAAGGACTATTGAGAGGGTTCTTCAGTGGCAGACACTGTGACCCCACCATCTCCCGCAAGTATCAAACAAATATGAAATATCCTTTACTCCCCTCCCCATGTCTCTCCCATGTCTTTCCCTTTTCTTTCCAATTTGCTTCGGATGAGAAAGAGCACATCCCCTTCTAATACCAACAAAATACTGTATATGATTCAATCCATTTTTATATGACTCATTGGATAAAAAAATGTATACCCATTAATCCATTATTAATATACCTCTTAATCCTCTTTCAATTTTCGGCTAGTACAAGCCACAATGATCATTATTATCTGGAAGTCCCGATTTCAAATTCTTACGCTAGGACCTTTTCCTTCCCTTTTACCATTGTCATATTATTACCACTCTATCCAATATATCTATAAAAATTTTACACCGTAACGTAGATCATCATTATAATTTAATATATAGCAAGTAATGTTTTACATTAGAATACAACATATAAAAAAATTGAATTTATGCGTAACTTTTGTGATTTTACAACGTTGTTAACATAACACGAGTAGTAATTACGAATCGACTTATTATGATACAAATGTTGCTAAACTTGGTTTTGAACCCACCAAAAGGATTTATTGGTTACCTCCCATACCGTCATTTATTCACACTAAAAATGTACCCACGTAATGCGTGGAATTGTACAGACAAAACTAAAGGTGACAGTGTTATGTATCACCAATGACCAACGATGATGTAGAAGAAGTCTTTAACTTTCAATTTAACTAATTAGTATTAATTTTATTGCATATTAATAACTTCTCATACTGGTGTTTTAAAATTTCCATATAGATTATAATGTAGTATAGATAATTATTATGCAGACGGATTCATGTTTTATCCGGAATCGATCCATAATCCATCCCGGTTGATTCGTATATACCTCTTAATCCTCTTTCAATTTTCGGCTAGTACAAGCCACAATGATCATTATTATCTGGAAGTCCCGATTTCAAATTCTTACGCTAGGACCTTTTCCTTCCCTTTTACCATTGTCATATTATTACCACTCTATCCAATATATCTATAAAAATTTTACACCGTAACGTAGATCATCATTATAATTTAATAATAATCAATTGATTAATTTGAAAATCAACAAAAATGAATAGCAACAAATTGATTATTTTAATACCTAATCATTATCATAATAATACGTCATACTGCTGATCTACATAGAATTAGAAGACAAACGGGGAAAATAATAATGTTATTTATTATTGTATTATAATTTTATATATAGCAAGTAATGTTTTACATTAGAATACAATTTATTATTAAAAAGAAATGTATCTTTTTGCATGCAAACTACAGTAACATACTATTTGTAAATTTGGGGCTATTTTGACTGACTTTGAGAATTTTTGTTTATTGGCCTCAAGAGTCCATTGTTCTAAAATTTGTTTCCCATACATCATAAAATAAGTATACACGATCTTTTTGACTTTTCCATATTAAATACAGCGTAAACATTTGCAAAATGTTTGTTTCGCAAATCAAATTGAATAACATGTGAATGGTACGTCTTTTCTTTTCTTTGAACTTCAAATATTTTTTAATTATAAACTCTTTTCTTAAGTTGTTATATTTTTGTTTTCGAGTTTTTTTTTTAAGATCACTTTTTAAAATACGTAATGTATCTCATGGCAACGTCCGGGTGACATATCTCGAAGCTCACAAGCTTAAAATCAGCCCAATACTATACAAGCACACGAAGAGCCCAAGGATGACAATAACAGAATGTGGATAATTGGATATGTAATGGCTAAAAACGTTAAAGTGAAATAGATAAATACATAGGAGTAGTTGGTTATGGACTTAAAGCATCTCCAATGGTATTTTTTTAATGGTATTTTTTTAAGAGCTTTTTTTTTATAAAATTGAAATAGTGTGTAAGAGGTTTTAAAAAAAGAATTTGTCTTCCAATAGGAAAAAACTTTTAAAAGCCTAAAGTTAATTAAAATATAATTTTTAAGATAAAAGAGTTGATGAAAAGCTTAATTTCTACCAATCTATAGGTTATGTAAGAAACCTATTTTTGTACTAAATGAATATATTTTATTTAACTTTAAGCTTTAAAAAGGTTTTTACCATTGGAGTATAAGAATTATTTTAAAAAAGCTCTTACACTCACTACAAGAAAAATGTTATTTAGTGACCATTTTTCTTAGTGACCAAATTTGGTCGCTAATAACCTTATTTAGTTGCATTAAGAAAAAGTGGTCACTGAATTTGACCATTAAACAAAATTAGTGGCCAAAGAATAACATTTTCTGGTCTCTAAACAAAATTAGTGACGAAAAGTGACCACTCAATATTTGGTAACTAACCACAATAGTGACCAAAATTTGATTGTCAGTGACCAAAACTTGGTCATTATGATAAATAGTGACCAAATGTCACTACAAATAATGTTGTATCTGTACACACTTTTAGTTAGCGTGAACAAATTAAAAATTTTGTCACGCTTTTATGTGTGTAAAATATGTAGAACTAAAAGTGTGTAGAAATTTATCCACACTAAAAATTGTGGTTTTCTAAAAGTTCACACTTTTTAGTGTGGACTTTCATAATTAATTTGTAACACCTCATTTGTCCACACTAACTAAAAAGTTAGTGTGGACAAATGGGGTGTTACAAAATAATTATGAAAGTCCACACTAAAAAGTGTGAACTTTTAGTTCTACACACTTTTTAGTGTGGATAAATTTCTACACACTTTTAGTTTTATATATTTTTACACACATAAAAGCATGACAAAGTTTTTAATTTGTTCACACTAACTAAAAGTGTGAACAAATGCAACATTATTTGTAGTATGTTTTTCGTCACTAATCGACATTTTTCTTGTAGTGATTTTTTTTTGTAAAATAAAGCTATTGAAAACAAACCATTGGAGATGCTCTTATGCGAGAGTAATTAACACTATCAAAGTTAATCTTTACTAACCACCTCAAAGGATACTTTTAGAAAAAAACTAACTTGTAGTTGGAGTTGTTACTTTGGTGCTAAAGTTAATAGTTAGTAGCTGGAGATTGTAGCTAAACTTTTGGTTAGAATAATACACTTAATAATTCGTTATATTTTAAACTTACAAATGTAAAATGACATAATAATATAAACATACAATTTAGAAAGTAATATGTAAAAGATTAAGGGGTGTTTAGGTAATTTAAATTTTTCAAACTCAAACTAATGTTTAAAATCTATTTCAAATAGCTTATGATTTAAGAACTTATATAAACAATAAGATAAGAAACCTTTAACAGTTAAATAACGAAGCTTATGGCAAAACCAACTTTTATAAATTACACATCATACAGACCCAAAGACTAGGAACCCAACTGCATTCATCAAGATTTTAACTAGTTACTACATTGCAACCTCAACTTTGATAATTAGGTCTATCCCAATAACATCCTCTTCCACACCTCTTCCACACTGCCACATCATTTTTTCTCTCCCTCTTCCACCTCTTCCACACTCACTCACAATAACACCTCTTCCACACCTCTTCTACAACTTTTATTTATTTTTAATTTTATTAACCCAAATATTAATAAAATTTATATTTAAAATAAAATAAATTCAAATGTGGCAACATAGGTCCCTCAATTTAAATTTCAACTTTCGGAATATGGCAAAAATAGCCCCTAACGGCTAGTTTTTGTAAAACCACTATATATACACTACCATTCCACACTTCAACCCACACAAATTCATTTTCACTTCTTTTTACACTAAAACATACATTCAAACACCCAAATGGATCCACACTTCAGGCCACCCATGACTATGACCGAGGCCAAAGACTCGATGCAAGCTCACATGCTTGACGAGGACAAGAATCGAACAGACGTGGGGGCTGTGATTAACAACATTAACCAACAAAGGGCGGCTCACATGGCCGAAATTGGACGCCTTCTCAGCTTGTCGAGGCGACAGCGTACTGGCATGGAGCTAAGGTATGTGAGATACCTGCAACAGAAGGTATCTCAGTTGGATGACACCGTTGCCCAACTAAGGGGTGCAGTTGCAACTTTGACGAGCACGCTTGAGCATGCAGAGTTTTGGCAAGGCAATATCGACCACCATAATGTTGGTCGCCGGCCCGATGGTTACGTCACTGACCCGGGGGAGGAATACGCAAATGAAGACCCTCCTGGAGGATCAAATGAAGATGACAATTATGAATACTTCCACCGCAACGATGGTGACAGTTCCTTTGATTCGGACGATTCTCGCTTTTATTGACTCGTGGTTTTAATATTTAGGTCTCGTAATTCTCGGTGTTTTAATAAGTTTGTGATGTTTAGGACTCGTAATTCTCGTCATTTTAATGTTGTGTGTTTGTGTTTTAATAACTTTGTAATGCTTTAAAATTATGAATAATTGTCTGTTTTTTATTGAATTACAAAGTAGGCATTACAATACATAGAACACACTTAATTAAAATACTAAAACAGACTTAATTAAAATACGAAAACACACTTAATTAAAATACGGAAACAAACTTAATTAAAAGTAGGCAACCGTGATAAGCTCCCTGAAACACCGCTCGTATATGAAGCCCCTCCCATAATTCTCCCGGTACTCTTGATGCGCCGTTGCATAAAGCAACTCATCCGATAAGGTCCCCTGTGCATTCAACCTCGTATAGATTGCCTCAAATTGCTTACATTCATTGCGAATTATGTTGAACTGACATAGTATTTGAGATTTGATCCGTGGACCTTCAGTCGTCTGCATGTTGAACCTTTCAGATATGTCGGTCCAAATGGACCTACTGTTTTCGCCTGGGTTAGGGATTTCACACCTATGTATCCAACACCTCGACAATAAAAGATTTTCGGATTCAGTCCACCTTTGTCTCGGCATTTTGAAATGGAATGGTTATGGAATGGTTTTATGGAATGGTTTGAAGAATGGTTTGATGAATGGTTTGATAAATGGTTTGATAAATGGTTTGAGTTTATATAAAGATAGAAAATAAAAAAAAACTAGTCGTTGCTCACCCGCTCCTCCTCCTCTCTCTCTTCGTCTTTCTTCTTCGATGCAACGACTCCACCGGACGAAGAGCCCCATCGACGACTTACTCCCAGTAAGGTCCTCGTCGACGAGGTCATCGACGACCGGTCGACGGGCTTATTGGGATAGGCCTTAGTCACTTACCTCCTTATTTACCCATTGAGACTTTGGATTTTGCAACTTTTTGCTTCTTTTTTTTCTCTACCTTTGATTCTGTAACAAAAAAAAGTGCTATAAAATTATATTATTCTGTGAGGCTCAAACACCTCAATGTCATCATCTCATGCTTATTTATTAAAAATGATAATTAGGATGAGAGTTCACAATTTTACGACTAACTTACCTTGTTAAATCTATATTGGATCACACATTGTACTCTTTTTTCGGTTAGTTTCTTACTAGCAGTTTTATAACTAAATGCCGTTCAAAAAAAAAAAAACTTTACCTTGTTATCTATCAAGAATGATCACAAATAAGACGGACTTGTTTTTTACCACCCAATTTCTCCACACTTACTTTTTTTTAAAAAAAAACTTCATGGTTTCTAGCATAGAAAATGAAAAACTCGTCGGTATATGTTTTAATTTTTACCATCCCATATCTCCACAATTGCTATCATATTCTTCACATTGCCCGGCTGGCCATGGCTAAGGAATACGACCTTAGGCAAAATATATCAAAAATCAACACTATGTAGGTTACTAAAATGATAATCTGCACCAGGGCCGGCCCAATAGTAATTAAGGGATAAACAACCGTTTTGGGCCCAATTTTAAGGCATCTATATTTTGTATAATGGGCTTAGTATTTTGGTTTTTGCACAAGTTTCACAAATTTGTAAGATATAGATCATTAACTTGATGTGTCACTGTGTCACTGTGTCAACAATTCACGGCTGAAATTTTCTGTCAAAAAAATGAGTGATGCTGAAATTTGCAACTTTTAGAAATGAAATTTCTCATCACAATGCTACGATCGAGGCATCGGGCGGATACCATTCGGACAGTGAACTCCATATTTTGTCAAAAGTTATATTTTATAATTATTGTCGATTATTATGTTTGGTAAACTTTTTTGTAGACGAATGATGTTATATAATTTGTTGCTAACAAAAACTAAAAATGACAAAGCTTTTTAATAAGGATTAAATTCATAAAAAAGATAATTTAAATCTATTTACCAAAAGTTCATAATAGAACAACCAAACAGAACTAAAATCTACAAGATAATGATACCTTCCATCGCACCAGATGAACTTCCATAAATGCTCGAGAGACGAACTTCAGTTAATTGCTCAGTAGGACTTGGAGTTTGGATAGCTTAATTGAAGTTGTAGCGATCGCTTTTTATGGTATCAAATGTTTGACTCGTAACACATAACTTTCGAGCATACGTACGCTTGTCTTTTAACCGTGTTTCGATAAATAAATTGCTAGTTCATCAGCTCTGAGAAAGACAGTAATATATTGTAGAATTTAAATGGAAAACATGGTTGTCGAGAATTTTCGCTCGAGAAAAGTTGGACAAGATGATGGTGACGTGTAAGCCATGTCAACAGTCAGCATTTATTTTCTTTTGACGTGGCATGCCATATTAGCAAATTTTATTTAGCGGCTTGCCATGCTAGCATTCAACGGAGGACTAACCAAAAAACTAACCATGTATTTTTTTTGTTTTCTTTTAGTGTTAATAATGTAATCCATTTAATACTCAAAATGAAAATACGATCCTTTTATTAAGGTTTTTTGATAAATAGATTATCTTTTATAAATTTAACTTTTTCAAATTTCAATAATGAATAATAAATTCGTCTTTGTTGAGTATTTTTTAAATGGAAAGTTGATATCTAGAGAGTAGAGACTAGAGAATCACGCGCACGGCGCATCCCCACATTCAGGATTTTCAAGTTTGGGCTTGTCTACAATGAGTTCATATATTCTAGTTTGGGCTTGTCTACAATATGAGTTCATATAAATGGGCGGTTTTCTTTTCTTCATGGCCCAATCAAGTTACTTGTATAGTTGTATTGTATCCTTTAAATTGGGCTGCGGTCTGAGAGTCTGAGGCACTAACATCTTTTAATTACATTTTTATTACTCATCAGCCCATGCATCAATATCCCGTGTTACCTCACCACACTTCACCAGTCATCATTAACATCTTTAAATCTTGGATTAGAAGGTTTTCTCACCTATAGGCTATGGTGGGTTTTTTCTTTTGGTGTTCGAGGTCGAAATATGATAATCGATGTTTATACAATGATACTCTAGATTTTAAACGAGACAGAAATGGTGGATTAAAGACCACTCAAAAGAAATACCGATCCAAATTTGTCTTTTAAAAAATAAACTACTTCTTTTGTGTATTGGGTAATTCGTTTTTATTTAATAAATTATATTACTGTAATACCCAAATTGAAGTTACAATTACATTTAGGCAAAATTACGGGTTTGATCGGATAGTTATTGCTTTTTGGATTAGTTATCTAAGGTGGTGTTTGTTTAAGGACTTAATAAAAAAGTTGTGACTTAATCAAAAATATTTTATCCATTAAGTCATCAAAAGTGTTTGTTTTTTTGACTTAATAAATAAGGAATAACTGTATTGAGTTAATACATACAGACATTATTTATCAATTCAGTCACTTAAAGTTTAAAAAATGAACAGACCCTAACTGTAGGGTCATTGTATCATGTTAAAAAAATCCATCAAAGTCATTGTACAATATTTATGAGTATTAACAAATTATTGTATTTTCATAGACTTTATAACTATCACTTCGATGAAACTTAGTTACATTTTTTATAATATAATAATTGAATGTTATTATGATGTCTCAAATGTACTAAATACTGAAATAATGATTCGATGTTTAAAAAAATATATGATAAAGTAACCAAATTAATTATTTGTAAGAGAATGTTGACTATACATAGCATTAAAATCTTAATGTGGTGACCCAAACTTGTTTTATAAAAATGTCAGTTAGCTTTTAAAGATTTTTAGAAAGTAAATTAATTAGTAATTAAGAATAAAATATGTACAATATCTTAGGTAAAATTTTTTAGATAATACAATAAGGATTTATATCAGTATTAAACTGTTGCCGTTCACAAAAGATAAAACATTCAGTTATCGTATTATAACTTATTTTTCGTTTCAACCATCACATTAAAAGTCTATACAAAAGACAAAGTAACACTCCCAATTTATATAAAGAATTACCTTTGTATATGAATAACACTTGACGTTAATGATGTGACATGATTTGTTGTATTTAAGCTTACAATTTTATATTAATAGCTATTAGAAAGATTATACAAGAACGATTTTATTTTAATTTGTTTGTGAAGGGAAACGAACAAACTACTAATGCAAGTAGCTAGATACCATATTATGTATTTCATATCATTCTAAATTAAGTTATGTTTAACTTATGTGGAGTAATGAAAGTTTGGTATAAGCCAAGATATGGACATCACTAGCCTTTAAATATCCAAGAAAGAATAATAATAATATTAATTTTTGTTTCTAAACTAATCACTGAATTAATGTTTTCATTAGTTCGGTACATACACCAATAAATTCCTTTAGACAACTAAACATCAAAAATTTATGTTTTATTTTATCTCCTATGGATCAAAGTTCCAAGTATGAGTTTTGGCATTTGATCAAGTCCCTACTTTAGAAATACAAATTTCAAATGTCTGTTATACTTCGTGCATACAAAATGTACATTGTTTTGGATATAGAATGTTTTGATTCATCAAAATAAGACATATAAATCATTTGATTGCTATCGAGTTTTAAGACAATGTATCATTCTATATGATACTTGTGTATTGATACCGACTTTAAGATGAACTTGAATCTTAGACGAGGATGATAGATAAATTCGACAATTCGAATTTTTGCAGAGAAAAAAAAATGGTTATGTTATTTCCGATAGTCATTGGTTTACAAAACGAACATTCATCTTTTTCAAATTATTGATTTTTAAACCCGCCATCATGTAACCAAATAGACCCATAGATGAAAAAAATCACAAGTTTAAAATTTCCCAAAGATAAGTGGAGAAACTATATCTTGTGATCCATGTGTAAGGCTGGTGACTTACTGGAAAAGGTTCATGTGAGAACCATTTGAATTGGAAGAATCATGAGAATCTTTACATTATAACTTGGTGTTCATATGTGAATGACATGTGTGAATAAATTCGTGCACACATGAATATATCCGATATTCTCATAGGAACCTTACCCTATATAAAATAATGTATAGATCAAACGAGACCAAACGAGAGTTTAGCATCTTTCAAACAAATGGTGAGGTGTCTTGTTTCGATTGAAACATGATTTAAAAGGAATTGTATTGAAGTAAGAGAATTCCTTTGCTTATAAACTCCAAATAAAATATGTTTAATATTTTCTGTTTATAATGTCTTTTAGCCCTTGTAACTCAAGTTCAGGAATCCACCTCAAAAATTCCCCATATATTAATTAAATCACTCTAATTATATACTACGTACGTAGTACGAACAAAATAAGCACACTACACGCATATACATACATTTACAACAAGTATACGAGCGTATATACGTGTGTATCAGTAACATATAGTAGAAATCAAGTACTTTAATTTCATTTAACTTCATTTGGGTTAATTTGAGAATATTCTTTTTTTTACCGTCTAAAGTTTCAAACCGCGAGTCTATTTTGTCTAGAAGATAAGCCAGACGGTAGACAAAATCAATATCAATATCGAAAATACCCAAATCATTATTTATTTGGAAACTCGTAATATATTTATTCAAACCCACCTTAGAAAGTGACTATTAAATGAGCTATCATATAATATTGTTATTGAAGGCACTATAGCTTAACATTACTAAAGAAGAGAAATAGATGAGAAGTTTGTGATAAGTTTATGTAGTCAATGGTTAGCTATCAATTTGGTTCCAATTGTCAATTGGATTATGTTTTTATTAGGAGAGGTGATCTGTACATCACTGGTTTTTGACGATACACCATCAAATGTGCTTTACTGTGTTATACAGTCCAACAACGCAAAACACGTTTAGTGGTGTATTGTCAAAATTTAGTGGTGTACATATCACTTCCCTTCCCTTTTATTAGAAGGGGATCTGCATGTGTACTATTTAATGAAGTAAAAGACATATGGAATATTGAAGGGGTAAAGTGAGTCAGCTTTAATCTACTGCAAGTCCTTTTTGAGAGAAATAGTGATTTTTTGTTAAAATTGAGGTATGCATTATAATTGAAGAAATAATAAAAGTAAATGAAATTTTGTATGGATGTAGGTAGTGTCAATTGGCATTATTTGTAAAGTGGCTCTCTTTGGCATACACTGATATCCCTAAGGCCTCTCCCTAAGCTAGAACACCCCACCCCTCTTCCACACTGCCACATCAGCTTTTCTCTCTCTTCATCCACCTCTTCCACAATCACTCCCTATAACCCTTCTTCCACACCTCTTCCACAACTTTTATTTATTTTATTTTATTACCTAAAAGTAAATAAAACAAACCTGCTGGCCCACTCATCCTCCTCTCGCTTCTCGTCTACCCTCATCGTTGGATGGAAACGAGTTGATGGATGAGCCCATCGACGAGCCGCTCCTTATGTCTTCGTGGTCGAAGACCCATCGAAGAGCCATCGACGGCCTCCTTAGGGAGAGGCCAATTGCCTGGAGAAAATGTGGCCTCGTTTATTATTGGAGCTATTATGCAGTCTACCTAATTTCGATACTAAGGATTTTATCTTGTAATCTCGCAAAAAGGAAAATGCATGAAGATCGACAAATGAAAGGTGCCAAAATTTGTATTATATATATAGGTTTTAGTTCAATTAATGTTGAAGATCAACATAAAATAATCTTTTTTAGATGGAAATTGTTATGTTTGTTCATCAGTATATATACTTGTGTTGTATGAATCTTCGTGTATTAGTTTTATTATGATCTGATAGTCAAGATCTGGTTATATTTGTCTTTACTTTAATATTTGTTTCACAATAACCAGTTTATAGGGAGGTTATGTTGTGAAGCCTCTTAAAATGCGAATGGTGCAAAGTGCTTCATTTTCATTCCTCGTTTGCCCCCATCTCCCACCCGACTGTTGTTGCCACCAAACACCACCATTGGCAAAAAAATGTGATTTAGTGCAGGCTTTACCCTTACGGGTATTAGTAAGGGGAGTTGGTGGGGATGAATGGTGAAAAAGGGTAATCGGTGATGAAGTGATCTACCTGACGGGTTCCACCCTTACCTAAAATGCATATTAGTAGTAACTACGTACTCACATGCATCTTAGTTACTAAGATTCATGTTATTAATAGTTAGCAATGCGTTTATAGTAACTAATGCACATCTTAGTACTATGATGCATGTCAGTAGTAACTAAATTGTGCTTTGGTGCTTCACACATTTCGCATTTTAAGGTGATTCACATTTTAAGGTGTTTCACATATATATATAAATACATATATATCTATAAACATATAAAGTTGATGTCCTAAAGGTTTTTTGACACTTTATTTATGATGTTATTTATGGTTCTCCTTGATAAGCCTAATATGTGTATCGTAATATATGCATGGTGGTATTAATAACCTGTTATTCATGAGTTTTATTAATTAGAATGAGGTTAATGCTGGTTTTTTGACACTTTATTTATGGTTCTCCTTG
>CM067175.1:96925698-96953351 GCA_034093135.1 Erigeron breviscapus
GTCATCTGGAATGCTCCATTCTTAACCTCTGGGGATTGAACTGGGAAAATATTGGCCTTGGGAGTTACAGGCTCATCATAAACAGTGGTGGGCCTGAACCCCTCTGGTAATCGATCGATTACTGGTATTAATAATGCTACATGAGTATTTCCATCTAAATATGCACGTTTTTGAGCAGGAAATTGATTTACTCCAGCATCATATGGCTTTCTGGTTTCTAGCCATGATTTAATCACCAGTTTTTCTTTCTCTAAAATGACTTCAAGATCTTGTTTTTTCTTGAATCAATTGTTCAGTTACCAGAACCTGGGCTTGAAATGCCAGTTCAATGTCTTGAAGTTCTTTCAATTTTGATTTTAAAACAGTTATTTCAGAAAAATCTGTTTCTAGACCATTTTCACAATCAGATCTAACAATTTCTACAAATATCAAATCAGAATTAAGAGCTTCAGCAATGTCCAGTTTTAATTCTTGGTCAGTTGCAGTATCATAATCACTAACCTTTTAATAACTATGTCCACCCATCGTCCAGATGTGACATCTTCCTTCACCAGATGCTCATCGTCTGCCAGAGCCATGTAACAGCAATCTCTTTCTTCTTCTTCATCAGCAGATGATTCATCAGAAGGAACCCACTTCTCTTCAGTTGTTGCAATCATGCACTTATTATTGTTTTCCATTTGTTGTACCATGAGAGCAATCTGGGCCTTAAGCTTTTTATATTTCAATTTATAGCTATCATCAGGCTTATTATTTGAAGAGAATGGACCAGGCTTGGATACAAACTGGCTGGACCTGCAATCTTTCATGAAATGACCCTTTTTGCCACACTTAAAGCATGTCAAATTGGTCTTATCAGTTGAAGAACTGGATGCAAATTGTCCATATGGCCTATTTGCTCTTGCTTTGAAACGGTTAAACGTTTTAGCAATCATTGCAATGAGGTCATCATCATCAGTTTCATCACAACAGTCTGGAGAGATTTGACTGGTGCAATGAGTTCAGACACTATCTTCTTCATAGAAAATACATTCTTAGAAGATATCAGTGCTGTACTTTGTGGTTCAGTATGACTAACCACATTAGGACTACTGGAGGCATGGTTATAAAGCATCTTGTTCTGCCACCACTCTCTGAGCTTGATTTTCTTCAGTGTACCTGAAAGCTCCATAAAGTTGAGAGAGTGTGTGTGTGCAGAGTTTTACCTTGTCGTAAGACCAGGATCATGTGAGACCATTTGGTGGGCAGAATATCACAAAATTTCTCCAGAAGTATATCATTGTCCTTCTCAACCCCGAGACCTCTCAACTGGTTTATGATACTCATAAATCTGGTGTAAGTACCAGTGAGAGACTCATTAGCTGAGCAAAAAATGACTCATACCTCTTGTTTAAGGAGACCTTTCTGGTGACAATGGTGTCATCTCCTCCTTCATGTTGGTTTAGAAGTTCATCCCACATGGTTTTAGCACTAGGAAAAAAGAACTAGTGTGGGAATTAGGGTTTCTGGAACGGCCCCGAGGATCATGTTTTTGAGAAGGGTGTCTAGATTCACCAGTCTCCTTCTCCTCTTCAGACCAATGTTCCTCCCTCTTTTCCCTTCCTCTTCTAGATCCAGAAGGATCAAGAAGGGGATTGAGAGGTGATGTAGGGACATAAGACCTTCATTTAAGATTTTCATCATGTTCCTCTCAATACCAGTGATATGCAAAACCATCCTAGCCTTCCACGTACCAAACTCATCACTGTTCCCACTGAATTTAGGAACAGGATTATTTGAATAGTGCACATGCACGCGTGGAGAAGCAGGAGTAGGAGGAGGAGGTGGTGGATTAGTGTTATTAACAATAGGTGGTTCATTATTTTGATCATTAATATTGACATTAGAATCAGGACCAAGATTAAAACTTCCTTGTGTATTTTCTTGGTTAGCCATCAAAGAAACAGATCTAGGCAATGTTTAGCCTTCTGCTCTGATACCAAATGCGAGTCCCTGAAATACGATGGTTAACCTAGAAAGTGTAAAATACAACAAGTCTAATAATCACTAGAATGGACTAGTATTACTTGTAAATAAAGATGCAAGATATATAAACAAAGTAATACAAGACTTAAAGCAATAAACAAATAAAGTGGAACATTATGTATTTTTCAATGGTGTATTTTATTTATGATGTTAAATAAAATACAAGGTTGTGCGGAATCAAGATCGGCAATTTTTGATCAAAGTGAATTGAACATGAGGCAAAGAAGATGGCTTGAACTTTTTAGTGATTATGATTGTGTTATCCGGTATCACCCGGGTAAGGCAAATGTTGTAGCCAATGCTTCGAGCTGAAAAGAACGTATAAAGCCAAGACGAATTAGAGCTATGAGCCTTGTCGTGCAAAGGAGTGTGCGTGATTCCATCATTGAAGCACCAAGGTTGGCAACTAAGCCGGAAAACTTCGTCAACGAAGCATTGCATGGCTTAAAAGAACAATTTGACAGAAAAGACGATGATGGGTTGTACTTTGTTGAACGGTTGTGGATTCCCGTTTAGGGTGAGCTTCAAATGAAATTGATGAATGAAGCTCATAAGTCGGTTTACTCGGTTCATCCGGGTTCCAACAAGAAGTATTCCTGGTATGAGAGATTTGTATTGGTGGCCGGGAATGAAGAAAGATATTGCTGGGTACGTGACTGAATGCATCACATGTTTGCAAGTAAAAGCCGACCACAAGAAAACAACGGGTTTACTAGTTCAACCGGTAACACCTGTGTGGAAATGAGAACGATTTGCCATGAACTTCATCACGAAGTTACCTAGAATGAGTAGTGGTCGTGGCACTATTTTAGACGTTAGTGACCGGGGAAGTAAGTCGGCTTACTTCTTAGTCATTCGGGGAAGAAGATAAAAACTTGACACCCTGACACGTTGTACATCAGAGAAGTAGTATCCAATTATGGAGTGCCGATTTCCGTTATAACCAATCGGGATACCCGAATCACTTTAAAGTTTGAAAGGCGTTCCAAAAGCGATGGGTACTCAACTCGATATGAGTACGGCGTGCCATCCACAAACCAACTGTCAAAGTGAAAGGACAATTGAAAGGCGTGATGTCATGTTAAGATCTTGTGCCATTGATGAGCGATAATTATATAGACTTTTATCGCACTAGTTTTGGCCATTTTATAGTCATTTGAGTGAACTTATGATACTTAATGGCATGCATATGTGATTTCAGGTTCATTGCTCGTGGCATGAAGGAAAACGTCAAGAAATGGTGATAAGTGACTTATAGGAAGATAAATGATGGTTCGATGAAGATTCGGGTCGAGATTCAAGACTTAAGACGAAGAAACTTGTGTCGACATGAAGCCTATGACCATGTGTTAGTATTTTGGGCATAACTTCTTCATACGAACTCCATTTCTGACGAGTAAGATATCAATGAAACCGGGAGAGAAAGATATACAACTTTCGTGTTCAGCTCCAGGTCCAGCGCCGCTCACAAGCAGCCAGCGCCGCTGGAAGTAGGTCGGCCAGATTTGGACTTTTCGTAAACCTATAAATACCAACCCTAAACCCTAAAATTCGAGACTCTGTCACTCCAGACGACTTTAGGGCTGCTCCTAGGGTATTTTCTCCAGATCTAAGCCGCCGTAACACCGCCATATCACCCCGGAGATCAGAGATCGATTCTGTACTGCAGTGTCATCAATCCAATCTTTATTTCACTTTCGGTACATTATGTTTTCATACATTATTGATTGTGATTGTTCTTTTACTATGTGTAACTAGATATTTAATCATCTACTAAGATGAAGTGACATGATTATGTGACGGTTGCATTATTATTGTTATTACACTTAACGTTGTGTCGTGATCTTAGTATATGTAATCTTTGTTCTCTATTATTAAATCGTTGGTTATGTTTGCATGCTTTTAATGGTATTATTGGTGTGTCTTCATGATCTTGATTGTCTAAGGTTTAGATAGTCGGCTTTATGTCATGGACTGGTAAAGAATAATTCAATAATAATAAGATTAAACGTATTAACGGATTGGTAATTCGGTAGACATAATTGTTATTTAAATAGTTAAACAAGCTAATTGGTTAGACAACTATAGGTGGATAGGGTGGTACTCACACTTGTAGCTAATCGGTTAGGGGATTCGGGTAGGACATACGGATTTGTTAGCGGAAAGGGTGGTACCCACGTGACCAAGTCTAGTGACTTATTTAGATCTCAACTATTGTATTGAATAGTGCAACCTGAAACATGTCATGGATCTGATTCGAAGTAGATGACCTTTTAATTATATTGTTTTTAAATCAAAATCTTTTCGTTGTGTCTTCCGACACGGCCTACCCCGGTAATACCGAATTTCATTGTCTTTTATTTTCATTAGTTTAATTAGTCACAAAACCCCCCAACAAATCTTAGAATTACTTAGTCTTGCTTAGTTCTTAAACATAGTCCATGCGAACGAACCTGGTCTTACCTAATAGCTATATTACAAACGAACGGATCCACTGTCCGTGAGTGTGTGTTTAGTTTGGTATTTCCTTGATTATAAATTTAAAACTTGACCGCTTTTCATTATACACAAACGACACATCAAGTTTTTGGCGCCGCTGCCGGGGACTATTTATCTAGGAATTTAGTGAGATTTTGTAGTTCGACCCTTTTTCGTGTTTACTCACGAGAAAGTTGCTTCTTTGTCTTTTAATTTTCTGTCTAGTTAATTTAGTTTAGTCTTTATTTTCATTATTCTAAAAAACCTAAAAAATTTGAAAAATTTTAAAAATACAAAAATATTTTCTTTTATTTGTCTAGATTAATTTTAGTTTCTGTCTTTTCTTTTTATTAATAAACTTTTGCTTTTCACGGGTGTAGCTAGTGTCTGTTTTGCAGGTGCTACCAATGGCTTACGAAGAGTATGATTCCGATGAAGAATATGAAGATTATGACCCCTACTTGGAGGAGATTATGGATTTCAGGCAACAAGAAGGTGAAACATGGGTAGATGCTTGGAGGAGAATGAGAAGGATGTTTAAAGCATTTTGGGAACTTGGACCGCCAGAGTATTATCGGGATAACAAGAAGAAAATCGAGTGTATCTCTACAAGCTGGTATTACACGGGACTACATGATAGCGCTAGGAATGCTTTGAACGTTGCTTGCGGTCGTCACTTTCTCCTTAATTCCTTAGAAGAAGCCTACGTTTTCTTGGAGCATCATAGTCAAGTCATGAAGGAAAAATCACAGAAGCATCGCCTAACCATCAGAGATTTGCATAACTTCACTGTTGTGTATGATGATATTCCATTTTCCAACGAGTCATTCCCCGAAGTTGGAGATGGTCATGAAATATCACATCCGGAACAAAACAAGACTGACCTTGTTGATGTGGATATCGTTTCGTAAACTGATGGTGAAGTGCAGGTCATACGGGAGCCAAATAAAAAAGGAACGGAAGAAATCGAAAAATCAGAAGCTGTTCCAGAAGAGCCAACGCCCCTGGTGACCACCACCAGCGCCGCTGGAAATATCCAGCGCCGCTGGTAGCCCCTGCAGCTCCAGTTCGTGTGAAAATTCATTCTTTGCTCAACCGTTCAATGTCGAGAACTGTGGAATTGATCTATTTGGGGGAGAATTAAGTGAAGAAGAGGAGGAAACAATTGTTCACGAAGATGAGATGGAAGAAGATTATCCAACCCTGAAACTTGAAGATCGAGTTGATTTGGACGAAGACGATCATGACATACCACATCCGGAACCGCACGAGTCAAGTAAGGAGAATGAGAGTGACCGTGTTGATGTGGAATTGGAGGAAGAAGGTGAAGTCATTTGGGATGAAGCCGAATGGGAAGACGAACTTGAGATCATATGGGATGAAGAGATAGTAACGACCGCAACCATGGAGATGAAGCTTGTATCCACAATGAGGAGTGTGTCGCCCGTCATTGAAGCTCATAAGGAAGAAGAAGAACTCAGTTAGGAGAAGTCCAATTTCAAATGTGAGGATTTCTCCCCTTTCAAACGTAGACCACCCAACACTTTAAGTGTGGGTGAGTCTATAATCCCACCGACTCGAAACAAAGTGAATCATATGTTCACTTATTCAGGTAAGTTTTCTGAACCCTATCTTGATTTTACATTTTTATCTGAAAATAATTGGCAGGTCCCGGAGATTGAAAGCTTAAAAGTCAAGAAGGAGATTGAAGAACCAGAACTTGACCCAGACAGATCCAGCGCCACTCCCACACCTGGGGAGCGCCGCTCGTCCTGGACAATCACCAGCGCCGCTGGGGAGACCAACAGCACCGCTGGTGGCTACAGATCAATAACCAGCGCCGCTGGGCATCCCTGCCAGCGACGCTGGCCGCCCCGTTTCAGACAGTCGCGTTTTGAGTTTGTTTTGATTCCAGAATGGACTTCCAATCAGATCCGGATCGTTTTTCAACAACAAACGGAGCGTGAAACAGGAGTGCCAAAGCCAGTAACATCTTTCAAGAAGATCATGGCACGGAAGAAAGAACCGGATAAAAGGCATACGGATCTCACGATGGAGGAATACGAGGACACGGGACAAGATCATGTGCAATTCAAGTCGGATTACCCAGGGAGCTCTTTTACTACTAACTCACTATGATTCAAGATCTGGTTGTATTGAGTTAAGCAATATTAGGGTTAGCAGTAATTTCATGCATTATTTGTTGTTTTTAGACCTAGCCCCGGATCCTTTAGCTCCCAACCCTTTCAAATCCGCGAACATGAGCTTTCAAATCACTTACTTGAAAATAGTGTGTCATAACGGTATTTTCAAATTTTTGTATGTTCGCATGAGAGGGTGGATTTTTGAGATGAGATTTGAAAAGAATAAAAATGGTTTTGATATTTTAAAAGTGATTTTTGCTAAAGTGAATGAAATGGTTTGGGTAATGACTATGATTAGGTTCACATTTTACTCACCTTATTCACGTAAACAGCCCGATACTCTAAGTGTGGGGGCGTTTAAGACCCCGCCATGGTAAGTTTGGGAATGAGTCCGGTCGAAGACTCGGTAAATTTAGCGCTTCTTGGGAGGCTACCCAAGCTTTGTTTTGTTTTTCATGCATTAGGTTATATTGTTTAATAATAATATTACTTCTTGTTCTATTTCGGTCGAATAAGCAAGTAATCGTGTTTTTCATTTTTGTTTTATCTATTCCGTTTTGATATTTTGATTTAGATGTGCAGACAACAGGTTAATCATGAGCTATACAAGTGGTAAGGAGAAGAACATCAAGGAACAAGGTTCCACAAGCTCAAAGAGGTGTAGTGACGGTTTGGATAGGAATCGGTTCGTGATTCAACACTCAAGACGGAGGAAAAATAGTTCACATGAAGAGTTTGGCGATCTCTTGGTATTTTGGCCATAACTTTTTCATCCGATGTCCGTTTTCGACGAGTGACCAGGCCACGGAATCGGGAGACAGAGAACTACAACTTTGATTTTGAGCTCCAGGTCTGACCAGCGGCGCTGGGCCCACTTAAGCGCCGCTGGATGCACAGGTTCTTCACCAGCGCCGCTGGGAAATTTACCAGCGCCGCTGGGAGGTCCAGCAGCAGTTCGAACTTCATTTTAACCCTTGGAAACACATTCCTAACCCCTCTCAATCACCCAACACTTATGAAGAGCCACTCAAACCTCTGTTAGCACATCGAGATCACCGAAAAAACCAAAAATCAGAAAAACCCAAAAATCCAAAAAAAATAAAAAAATCAGAAAATACCAAAAAGAAAAGGAGATGGAGGAAATTCAATGGATCGCCATCAAATGGAGTCGAATCGAGATTTGAAGATCATCATTCAAAGTGACTCCATATTTTCCATCTCCAACTGCATAAACCCGGGAAGTTTCGTAACTCTTATCTTTTTATTTTTGTTTTTCCTATTTCCCTTAGTTTTTAATGTCTAGTACAACGAGGGCGTTGTACAATTTAAGTGTGGGGGGGTGGAATAGGAAAAACCCGGTGTTTAATGTATGCAAAATTTCATTTTTTCTACTTCTTTATTCATGCAAAATTTTAAAAAATTTGTGTCAAAAACATTTTGAGAAACAAGCTTTGCAAGTAGACAAAAGATGACGAGAACTAAGCACATTAGCTTTGGTAGATGAACGGTTAGTTAGGACTTTTAGTTTAACTATAGATTTGTGGCTGTTCATTTTTCCAAATGGATTAGAGCTTAGACTGAAACTGTATGCGATTATGTTTGCCATAGCACATTTAACCGGACTTTAATATGCCTAGCAATTAGAGCTTTCTAGTCATTAGTATAGGTATATTAATTGGACTTAATGCTATACGTGCTTGTGTAGGAACTAGTTTAGATGTATGGTTTGCCTTAATTCTTACACTATTTAATGTAAACTAGTTACATGCTGAGTAAGTGTACGAGTCATCTGGGGTCTCTGATAATTGTCTATGCATGAATAATGTAGAAATCTTAAGAAAGGCAATCAGTAGATTAAAAAGAGTTCAAAGAACTATTAAACGAGTAAAATCTAAACGCATCAAGTTATGTCGCTCTGCGCGTGGGGAACCACCGACCTGTCACCGCTGTCTTGATGTGAACTTTTAGTTGAGTTATGTCGCTCTGCGAGTGGGGAACCACCGACCTGTCACCGCTGTCTCAACTATTAAAGATGATAAATCATATAACTGCTTTAGTGTTTAGCTAGTGAGCATGACTGTAGTGTGAGGGTATGTCTAAGTAGTGACTCACAAGTACACAAACGAATGAAATATATATGCCTTGCTAGTAGCTAGTAGATCTGATTGCTATACAAACCTTAATTAAGTGCTTAACTAGTCAGCAGAAGGAAGTAAGATTGAGCTGTAGGACATGTGGAATTATAGAACGGTTTTAGAGGTATTAACACGAATATAAGGTTAACTTTTAGTTTTGATTGACTGATTATCTATACTTCTAGCTATAGCTTACTGATTTTGTCTTAAAGCTTTCTCAAAAACAATTTGAATGACTAGCCTTTGAATGTTTTGAAAAGTAGAAAAGTTGTGTCACTTAAGTTGTTAGCTCATCTTTAAATGTTTTTATTATTCTTTTGGACACTTTTCTTGAGGACAAGCAAAAGCTTAAGTGTGGGGGTATTTGATGAGCGATAATTATATAGACTTTTACCGCACTTGTATTGGCCATTTTATAGTCATTTGAGTGAACTTATGATACTTAATGGCATGTATATGTGATTTCAGGTTCATTGCTCGTGGCATGAAGGAAAACGTCAAGAAATGGTGATAAAGGACTTAAAGGAAGATAAATGATGGTTCGATGAAGATTCGGGTCGAGATTCAAGACTTAAGACGAAGAAACTTGTGTCGACATGAAGCCTATGACCATGTGTTAGTATTTTGGGAATAACTTCTTCATACGAACTCCGTTTCTGACGAGTAAGCTATCCACAGAACCGGGAGAGAAAGATCTACAACTTTCGTGTTCAGATCCAGGTCCAGAACCGCTCACAGAAGAGCCAGCGCCGCTCACAAGCAGCCAGCGCCGCTGGGAGTTTAGCCAGCGCCGCTGGAAGTAGGTCGGCCAGATTTGGACTTTTCGTAAACCTATAAATACCAACCCTAAACCCTAAAATTCGAGACTCTGTCACTCCAGACGACTTTAGGGCTGCTCCTAGGGTATTTTCTCCAGATCTAAGCCGCCGTAACACCGCCATATCACCCCGGAGATCAGAGATCGATTCTGTACTGCAGTGTCATCAATCCAATCTTTATTTCACTTTCGGTACATTATGTTTTCATACATTATTGATTGTGATTGTTCTTTTACTATGTGTAACTAGATATTTAATCATCTACTAAGATGAAGTGACATGATTATGTGACGGTTGCATTATTATTGTTATTACACTTAACGTTGTGTCGTGATCTTAGTATATTTAATCTTTGTTCTCTATTATTGAATCGTTGGTTATGTTTGCATGCTTTTAATGGGATTATTGGTGTGTCTTCATGATCTTGATTGTCTAAGGTTTAGATAGTCGGCTTTATGTCATGGACTGGTAAAGAATAGTTCAATAATAATAAGATTAAACGTATTAACGGATTGGTAATTCGGTAGACATAATTGTTATTTAAATAGTTAAACAAGCTAATTGGTTAGACAACTATAGGTGGATAGGGTGGTACTCACACTTGTAGCTAATCGGTTAGGGGATTCGGGTAGGACATACGGATTTATTAGCGGAAAGGGTGGTACCCACGTGACCAAGTCTAGTGACTCATTTAGATCTCAACTATTGTATTGAATAGTGCAACCTGAAACATGTCATGGATCTGATTCGAAGTAGATGACCTTTTAATTATATTGTTTTTAAATCAAAATCTTTTCGTTGTGTCTTCCGACACGGCCTGCCCCGGTAATACCGGATTTAATTGTCTTTTATTTTCATTAGTTTAATTAGTCACAAAACCCCCGACAAATCTTAGAATTACTTAGTCTTGCTTATAGTCCCTGCGAACGAACCTGGTCTTACCTTATAGCTATATTACAAACGAACGGATCCACTGTCCGTGAGTGTGTGTTTAGTTTGGTATTTCCTTGATTATAAATTTAAAACTTGACCACTTTTCATTATACACAAATGACACATCAGCCGTCGAGTTTGGTGGCAATTGGGAAATGCATTTACAGTTAGTCGAATCCTCCTACAATAATATCTCACGCTAGCCATAAAATGGCGCCGTTTAAAGCCTTATGTGGGAGAAACTGTGGGTCACCGTTAGCTTGAGCAGAGTTTGGTGAAAGCCAACTCATTGGACCCACAATTAGTAGTTGAAACGACCAAGGTGATCTCACAAATCAAGGAAAAGTTGATAGTGACCCGGAAACGGAATTAAAGTAAGCAAATGTTGGGTGACGGCCTCAAAAATTTGAAGTCGATGATTTCGTGTTGTTAAAAGTGTCCCCGTGGAAAGGCGTGGTTCGAATTGTGAAACGTTGTGAATTTAGGGCCAATATGTATTGGTCCATTTGAAATATTTGAATGTCTTAGTCCGGTAGCGTAACGATTGGAGCTCCCTCGAGGTTCGAGTGGAGTTCACAACGTTTTCTATATTGTAAACTTTAGAAGTGTTTGGTGAATCCAACACTTCATGTGCCTCTTGAAGGAAATCTGTGTCGCTAAAACGTTAAAGTTTGTAGAAGGGCCGATAGAGATATTAGATCGACAAACTAGAAAGTTAAAGAAATACTCGATATACGATCGTCATAGTGAAGTGGCAAGCTAGGCACGGACCCGAGTCCACTTGGAAACGTGAAAGTTCTATGAGAGCCAATTACCCTTAATTGTTTAGTGATTAGGGTTTTGATCGAATTTCGGGACGAAATTCCTTTAACGGGGGAATAATGTAACGTTTGCAAATTTTGACTTAATTTGACCCGTTAATTTTTAAGTACGATTGACTAATTTATATTAAATTGGTTAATATATGATCGAGTTTAATTGTGATTTGATCGTGTTCAAGGTATATATGTATATGAGTATTGATCGTTTTAATTAAATTATGTTCGCGTGATGTTCGGGATTAATGTGTTGATTAATTTAAATGTTCAATGGAGATGTTAATTAATTCACTAGTTATGTATGTATGGGTTATCCATGGGTTGACCCGAAACTCACTAACCCAAACCCTTTGACCCAACCTTATCCTTTGCATTCAATCACCACCCATCCACCCAATTCCTTTCATTCTCTCTTATCTCTCTCACACCTCATTTATTCTTCTCCTCCTTCTTAATCTACCAAAAACATCATCATAAATTCTTCATAAAAATGCATAATCATGTGTTAATTCTAAAGTTAATTAAATCTAACAACCATAATAATAACGAATTCTTTAAATCCAAGAATCTCTTAGTTTTGAAGGTGTTCATGTAATTCTTGAAGCTTAAATTCAGATTTAAACCTCTAATTGGAGTTTTGGTAAGAAATATGGTTCCATTACCCTTATTTCATGCTTATTGTCACTTGTCTAGTCTAAACCAGGTGGTATTGGGTCAAAACAAGAGTCAAATTCGGTTATAATTGAGAATAGGGTTTCCAAGACCATAAACTAGGTCAAAATCGGGTCATGCTTGAATTTGGTGTTTTGATTTGGAAACTTGAAGTGGGTCACGTCTACTTAAGTGTAATTATGTCTTGAAATGAGGTTTTAACCTTTACAAGTCGTCTTGGAAGTCAAATTAGGGTTTGGTAGTGTTTTGGTTCGAAATTGTATTCATTAATTGCTGTTGTTCAATCTGGTCTGCACCTGGCGTACCTTACGCCATGACTGTCGCCTCTTACACTAGTTGTGGTGTGGCTGGGTGTACCTTACGTTAGATAGGAGCGTAGCTTACGCCCCCTCCTATCCTTCATTTCATGTTTACCTTCTGTTTACGCCAACCAAACGCTAATCAGACGCCAAAATGAATGATTCCAGACAACCGTAGGTTACGCCCTAACACACCGTATCTTACTCCTGTTAGAAATCAACCACCGTACCATACGCTAACCATGGCCGCACCTTACGCCCCTATTGCTTTGTGCCACCGCATCTTACGCTGCCACCACCGTAATTTACGGTGGTGTGCTTCCTTAGTTTTTCAGATTTTTGAATGTAAGGTTTTCCATACACGAGTCGTTTCGAGCTTTCGTTTAAGCTTTCCCTTGTATCCTCTAATGTCATAATGAAGTGTGAATCATGGTTCCAAGTCGAGAAAACCCTAAAGTTAATCATGTTGGACAAAGGTTAACTAAATATACGTATATATATATATATTTATATATGCATATGTATGCATATATGTACCCTTGAATATAAGAATGTGTATAAACAAACGTATTTATATTAATACGAATGTTGTATGAACGTATTGATAGGTCGTGAACTTTGAAGACTTCGGGACATTTATAATTCGTTGAATAATTATAATTTAATTATAATTCGACGTTGAAGACAAAGGTGAGTTTCGTAACCTACCCTACTCAATTGAGATTCGGTCTGAAAAGTGTACATACTTGTTTGTGTGATGATTTATTTGATTGATTGATTGTTCGATTGACGTATAGACTTATTGCTTGATTGATTATGCTTGCGATCTTGGATATTTGTTGTGATTAGGTTAGTTGTACATACATGGAAGACGATGATGCATTCAAAAAATTGTAGATGTGGTGAGAAGGCTGCGGGTGACCCTATATATAAGCATCGAAGGTCTTTGAATGCAGAGTTGTACGAAGTGTAGGTACATGGTATTTCTTGGTTGTTTGATCGTTGTATGTTCGTATCAAGGTTAAATGATCAGTTATTGATCAAATCATGGTTATGGGATCGTTTAGCGATCCAAATCAAGGATGTATATTGTTATGTGTTCGTATCAAGGTTGTGAGGTCCCTTTAATGACCCAATCATGGTTTCAAGGCTTGTGATCGTTTATCGATCCAATTTATGTGATCATTTAATGATCCAAATCAAGGTTTCAAGGTTTCAAGGTTATATGTTCGTTGTGATCGTTATGTTTGTTATGTGTTCGTTATGATCGGTTGATTATTTAACCAAGGTTACAAGTTCGATATATATATGTTTGTTTGGTTACAAGTTCGATATATATGTTTGTTTGGTTACAAGTTTGATATATGTTCGTTGGTTACAAGTTCGATATATGATCGTTTGGTTATTTAACCAAGGCTACAAGTTCGGTATATGTTTGTTTGGTTACTGTAATGACGTGAATTTGAGCTTTTGTGTGTGTCAATGGCGGTTATAGTGAGAGAGAGTAGAGAGAGAAAGTGTTGATGTGAGGGAAATCTTGGATAGCATTATGGGTAAAAAGGTTACATATTTAGTTATGGAGGGGGTTTATATACATCTATACAATTTACACTATACCCCCTTCCATACTTACAACATTACATATTAAGTACAAATTACATAGAAGAAACAAATCAACTACTACTAATTATATTTCTAACAATCTCCCCCTTAGTAGTGATTTGTCAAAAAGCTATCTCATCCAAATCAAGTCTTCAAGCTCTAGTATTAGGTCTGAACTTGTTCGGGTGCCAAAACCAATTTTCTCCTTCTGGTCGGTCATCAGGAATCACCATGTTCTCTTCGTAGTTCTCAGGTGCAGTGTTGTGTGGTCCTGGAACATTGCTTGGTTCATATTTGATCCAGCAACCACCTCTACGACGAACAACATACTTTGATTGTTTTACATTCTTTGTTTCCCTCATCATCCTGATGCTTTCTCTATACCCAAGTCTTTGACCAATCTTCTCAAGTGCTTTATCAAATACTTCTTTCTTCTTCTCATCTTGTTCATCTTCTTTTAAGCATGATAAAACATTCTTGTAGAATTCCAGAGTACCATCAGAATAAGAAGCAAGTTCATCCATACGAATGAAGATCTTCTTCTTTCTGCTGTTGAGAAAGACAACACCAAGGATGGTTTTTCAATGACATGACCAATACTAAGCTTTTCAATGTATTCGGTGTAAAGACTTTGATCTGGATAGGGAACATTAATCTTGTCTTTTACAAGTTCAAATCCAATCTGAAAATCTTCCAATGAAGCATATTGGATACAGCTTGACATATATCTCTTTACAGCATCAAAAGCAATCAGGTCTTCATGATATCTTTGTATGGCATTCACAAAGTGATTGTAAAGAAAGATTATATCATCAACCGGCAGAAGCTTGAACTGTGCTTCAGTAAATCTGTACACCTTGTTATTTTCTCTTTTAACATGGAAGCAAGGAATAGAAATGTAATTCCTCTTGATGAGTAGTACTCTGACAAGCACCAGAATCTTGAAATTTCTTTGTTCTTCAAGAAGATTTGGATTGTAATTCTTCGTGAGTTTAAGAAGCTCTAAATATTCTTCAACTTGTCTTGCTTCCTTAAACTTGTACATTGCCATAACTTCTGGTCTCTTACTTTTTGCGACTTTGGTTGCACCACAAAAGATAGGAAATGCCCTTTCCTCCAAATATCTTGATTTCATGGCTGCTTGTTTTGGCTTAACTCCAAGAGCTTCCATTCTTTCCTTATCTCTGAGAAAGTACCCTCGATTAATGAACGTTAGTTGTTCTTCAGTACACTCAGATGGAAAGTAATCAGGAAGTACTTCTTCTGATCTGTATGCTTCCCTCAGCACTTGTTTAAAGGTTGATTTCTTGAAATTTTGAGCTGCTGCTTCAGGAGTCTTTCTAAGATCATCAAAACCATTGAAGTCATTAAAGGTATAATGCTGTGGAGTTGTGACAGCAGGTGTTGAAGATTCTCCAACTTCATTTCTGCTTGATGGACCTGTTTCAAAGTAATCAAGATCTGGAAAAACTTCAAACATTGGTTCATCAGCAGCTTCTTCATTCACTGGAGCTTCTTTATTCACATAAGCTTTTTCATTCACAGAAGTCTCACCAATTTCAGGCTCATCCAACACAACATTGTCCTTTGCAGCCTCAACATCTGCTTCTTCCTCAACATAAACTACTACATCATGATCACTAACAAACTCTTCTTCATTTACTACTGCACTTTCATCTTCCTCTTCACTTTCACTTTCAACTCCAAACACTTCATCAACTCTCTTACTTATCTCATTAATTCTTTCAATTTCAGCTGGATCATCTACATTAACTCTTTCATCAAATTCTTTCCACATTTCTACATCTTCTTGATTTTCAATCACTTCTAAATTGCCACCTTTCCACATTTCCACTTCCTCTTGATTGCTACCTTCAACTCTTTCTCTCATATCCACATTTTCAACATTTACTTCAACTCTTGCCGTATTTTCTGCATTCGTTTGACCATCTCCTTGGTTCTCCCCCTCGGGGTGATCATCAGAATCAGGATCATCCCGTCTAGTAGAAACCGAGGCCGGTCAGCAAGATTCCAAAGCCAACAAACGTAATTTAAAAGCAGCAAGCTTAGCATCATACTCTGCTTTCTGTTTTTGAACTTGATCTTGTAGAATCTTTACTTGTCTTTCATGAGCAAGTTCCCTTTCTCTTAACTCTAAAGCATTCAACACCCCCCGATCAGTCATAGACAACAAATCACCTTCTGAACGTAAGATTCCAAGTAAAAGTTCACATGCATCATCCTTGGTTTGTTGGGTTGTTGTTGTTGATGGTATTTGAGATGGTGTTAGTATTGTTTGTGTTTGTGTTTGAGGTGGAATAGATGGTGAAACCAACCCGGAGGTTGTTTGCACACTTGTAGTGTGACCTAAATTCAGCGAAACTGATTCAGGATTTCCTGCAGATCCTCGGGTTAACCCCTCACCAGCAGTTTCAGATTCAGTGGCTTTGCAACCAGAATCGGGTTGTGTCCTAGACTGTGATAAATCACTGTCCGGGACTTGTTGTTGGGTAACACCTCTAACAACACCGGGGTCACTGAGAAAGCCCGTTAATACAGCTTCAGGTTGATCCTGAAGAACAACAGTGTCACCTTGGCGTTCATACTGTTCCCCAGTCTCGGTTTGAGAGCTGTTGCCTGCGGCTAAAGCTGGCATAATGTTAGCTAAGGCAGGACTTCCAAGCTGTCCTCGAGGGTCACACAAAGTGGGTCCCTCTCCGCTTGTTCCGGCATCAGTACACAACTGAGCTTGTGAATCCGTGTCCCTAGGAGATCTAGACTCTTGTGCACGAAATGAAGGCGAGAGGTGGGGCTGGTCCTCTCTTATTTCAACACTCTCATCCTCTAAATGAGGAGAGTGTGGTGAACGTGGCTAATCCCCGTGCATTTCTGAGACTAACTCCTGTTGTGAGGAGTCAGAATGGCGAGGAGAGGTTTGTGCATGCGAGAGTGGGGAGCTCTCGACTACTACCCTAGGGTTTTCATCCCGGTTAGACACATTTGTTTCAACTATTGGAGGGCCATCGTTTTCTTTTCGCCCTTGTCCTAACCCGGACCTCTCAACCTCTCTAACATTTTCAACTTCTCCCTCATTCCTACCTTGTTCCTCCTGCACAACATCATCTCCAGTGCTAACATTTGCAGAATCCAACTCAGAAATTACATTCTCAACAATATGAGTGGCTTGTTCAACATCTAATTCTGCGGAGGCCCCAATAGATTCATTCAAAACTGCTGAACTAGATTCAACTCTGTGAGATGCAGATCTAGAAGACTTATGTTTCTTTTTCGACTTTTTCTTTGATACCTTTAGTAGACCAAAAGATGGCTTTCGAGCTTGCATTTTAATACGCCTACCAGGTATTGGTTGTGGTTCATTTGGTAATGCGGAAGCAAGAGGTGTAGGATTAAGAACTGGTGTTGAATGAGGTGGTGTAAGAATTGGCGGATTTGGAGAAACAACGAATGGAATCGGTGTTGAAGGTGAAGATTGAGAAATTTGGACGGCAGGTGGAGATTGTGTTGATGGAATGGTAGGTGTAGTTTGTGAAGGAATATTTGGTGTTGATTGAGAAAAAGGTGGTGTATCAAAAGTAACATCCTCTTGTTCAAAAACAACTCTTTTTGACTTTCTTCTCCTCTGCTCAGAAGTCCCTTCATCACTAACACCTCTTTTTCTTTTAGGAATCCTAGGACCCTCACTTGGCGACCTATGCATAGCTTGGGTAGGAATCTGTCGGCTTTCAGATCCCGTAGCTGTGGCTAACCACTCTCTATAAGTCCTAAGGTGGGGACTTTGAGCAGGAACTAAATTCAGAAGAAACGGTGGAATAGGGAAAGGTTTAGCAATTTCACTTCTTGTGCCTCTCATGTTTGATTTGTACATGGCAATAACACACTTGAAACTATCTTCCAACTTGGGAATCTCCTCAGTGTTGTCAACTACGTCTTCAATTATCAAAGTAAAGAAACGAATATAAGGAATGTACTTTCGTTCTTGAACATCCTTTCCTTTGACCACTTGTTTCAACTTATCCCACACAATCTTGGCAAAATCACACTGAACATTATGCGTGACTGCATAGTATATGGAAAGTGAGTGCTTTGTCATCGCATCAAGACCCTTCTGAGATGGCATCAGACAGGTGCATAAAACATTGTACATTGTATGCCATAAAGTAGCCACATTCATTCTTTTAAAATCCCTCATGGATATCAACGCTCCTTCATATCCCAATGCATGAACTGCAGACAACATTTCATCTACAGATGGCAGTTCTTCATACTCTTCTAGTTCTGGAAAGCCAATTATTGTTCTGAATTCATCTAGTGTGAATTGGCAGTTGAAAACATTATCATCTGTCTTCAAAGAGAATTTCAAGCATTCCTCTTGCTGATGTCTTTTATGGGCTTTCACATACTCAATTGATTCCCATAAATCAAAAACATACTTCTCGGGAACCACAACTCCACTAGTTAAAGCAACATTCAATGGATGATGTCTCAGAATCTCAGTAATGATTGGGAATTTGGAGGTAAATGGAATATGAAGTGCTTGATTGACTTGCATTTTCATAGTAGCACCTTCGTGGAACATAGCCATCTTTGTTTTGATAATTTTCTGAAAATAAACTGACCACAATTTTGACCAGAAAAACATTTTAAACACAGACAGAAAATAAACAAAAACACACCAACATTTGTTAAACACATTTATTACACAAAGACAATGTTCCGCACATATATTAAAAATGAGACAACAAAGGTAGTACACAAAGACGTTCAATACCTTGCTTCTCACTCTAATATATATAAGAAACATGACGACATATAGAATCACATAAGTATTAAAAGATAAGACAACAAAGGTAGTACACAAAGGCGTTCGATACCTTGCTTCTTACCCTAACACTTATGAAAAACTATATATACAAACACAAAGAATACATACATACATAGAAGACAAAATTTTGCACAAATAAAAGAATAAAAATAAAAATAAAAGAAAACAAACTTAGAGAAAAGAAAGAGAAAAAAAATTTAAGCATTTGCCGAGCAAAGACCTCGGCAAATAGCACATTTAAAAAAAAACTTTAGCCCAGAAAATGATAATGATAAAAAATTGATTTTGGCAAAATTTTTGAAAAATTGTATGATTTGCCGAGCAAACATCTCGGCAAACACGAGAATAGAGCAAGTCGGACATCAAAGTGTCAAGTCATCGTGTATGGGAGTTGATTCTCGTAAACGCCAAGCTCATACCACGGCAAATGAGCATTTCAGATCTACTCCTTTTAAATGTATGAAAATTCCTTTTAATTGGACAACAATAATGTTGACAATTGATAAAGGAACATTTCAATGAAAAATTGAAGTTTTGTTAAAAAAATTTCACCCAAAAACATTGTTTGCCGAGAAAAATATTCTGCAAACAGTTGATTTAAAACATTTGGTGAAAAATTACACGCATTTGCCGAGCTCAGAGCTCTGCAAATGAATGGTTCAAGTCATAAAAATTTGAAAATACAATTTGTACTGTTTGCCGAGCTCAGTGCTCTGCAAACAGTTGTTTCAAGACTTGAAAACATTTTGAAGCAAAATGTACTGTTTGCCGAGCTCAGAGCTCTGCAAACAGTTGATTTTAGACATTTGGTGAAAAATTACACGCGTTTGTCGAGCTCAGAGCTCTGCAAACAGTTGTTTTAGAACTTAAAAAAAAAAATTTAGAGGCCAAATGCACTATTTGCCGAGCTCAGAACTCTGCAAATAGTTGTTTAAAGACATTGACAAATTTTGAAATCCAAATTCATTGTTTGCCGAGCTCAGAGCTCTGCAAACAGTTGTTTTAGAACTTAAAAAAAAAAATTTAGAGGCCAAATGCACTATTTGCCGAGCTCAGAACTCTGCAAATAGTTGTTTAAAGACATTGACAAATTTTGAAATCCAAATTCATTGTTTGCCGAGCTCAGAGCTCTGCAAACAGTTGTTTCAACACTTTGGAAAATTTTTATTGAAATACCTATTTGCCGAGCAATAAGCTCTGCAAATAGAACAACTAGGATTAATTCTAGCCAACGACCTCTGCAAACACGAGAAGCCACTAAATGACAAAATAGTCGGTTACTGGTCGTCTTCTTCGTTCAGCCAAACACCCAAACGCCGAGCTTACAGAAAATCATTGATTTCTCCTTCATTTTTTCGAATTAAACCTTCAAATTTATATCAAAATGCTCAGAAACTAATCGCGAACAAATCCTCGAACAAAATAACAACTAATTTCCACTAGAATCAAATCCCACTGAAACCTTCATTTGCCGAGCTAATACGAAATCGAATAAATTGATGAAATTAAGCTCTGAAATTGATAACGAAGGAAGATAAACTAACAATAAAGTGATCGGTGAACAAATTTCGAAGAAAAACACACTAAAATTGCTGAAATAACTGAAACAGTTATCTCGGCAAATGGTACTTTAAAAAAAAACTCAAAAATTCAGAAATTTAGCACAAAAAACAGCTTCAGTTATGCTTTTGGATCGTTCAAATATGCTGATTGTGCTCTGATACCAATTGTAATGACGTGAATTTGAGCTTTAGTGTGTGTCAATGGCGGTTATAGTGAGAGAGAGTAGAGAGAGAAAGTGTTGATGTGAGGGAAAGCTTGGATAGCATTATGGGTAAAAAGGTTACATATTTAGTTATGGAGGGGGTTTATATACATCTATACAATTTACACTATACCCCCTTCCATACTTACAACATTACATATTAAGTACAAATTACATAAAAGAAACAAATCAACTACTACTAATTATATTTCTAACAGTTACAAGTTCGGTATATGATAGTTTGGTTATTAAATCAAGGTTACAAGTTCGTTATATGATCATTTATGATCTAATCAAGGATATATGATCGTATTGTTAGAAATTCAAAATAGTGCTTAGTTGTATTTGAATACATTGTATTTTATGTAAATATTGATAGGTTGAGGGGGAGCTTTTGTAATATACTTTGAGTATAAATACCCCTCAAACCTTTATTCCTTGTAACTTTTGGAAACCTTTTTCCTACTTCTGATTATCAATCAAACCAGACTTTCACACACACACCTTTTCTCTCTCAAGAACACACACTAAAACACACACTTTCCACCATTGATGATTATCAACTTCCGCACATTAAACACGAATTATTAGGTTTAACAAGTGGTATCAGAGAAAAACAACAATCTGTTGACGATCCAGAACAAATTTCATACAGATTGATGCAAATTTTGTTCAAAATTGAGAATTCGTGTTCATTTATAACCGTTTTTAAACTGCTACTGTTCTTCACAAATTAAACCTCAATTTTCATTCAATTTTCCTGTTTTTGTTCACAGATACATTCTAAATCACCTCTAAAAACATCCTGTCAAGTTTCAGAATCCAATTCACAGTATTGATCAAAATCCAAATTTTTTGGAAAGTTGATGAGATTTTGAATTTTCAATTTGAGTTGATTTATGCAATGGATTTGTTTCTAGGGTTGTGCGCGATCATATTCTGAGCATTTCTGGGTTTGAATCGAGTTATAACACTCAAAATTGAGTGAATTATAGGCAAATTAGTGAAACAATCGATATCTGGTGTTCTTACTGGTCTTCATTCAAAACGATCTAAGACGATCTTCTACAAGATCGTCCTAGTGTTTCTTTGCTTTGGTATTAAGACGATCTTCATAAGATCGTCCTAATATTTGTGGTTCTGTGTGAACAGTGTGTTGTGAATTCCTTGGGTAACTAATCTCATTGAGATTGGTTTTGCTCAACAAATTCTGATATAATAACCTCTTTCTGACCAAGACCGTCTTACCTTGTCTCAACCAATTGTTAAGACGATCTTCACATAAGATCGTCCTACCATTCTTTTACTTAGAAATTTTCTACAAGTTTAGAAATTCAAAATAGTGCTTAGTTGTATTTGAATACATTGTATTTTATGTAAATATTGATAGGTTGAGGGGGAGCTTTTGTAATATACTTTGAGTATAAATACCCCTCAAACCTTTCTTCCTTATAACTTTTGAAAACCTTTTTTCCCACTTCTGATTATCAATCAAACCAGACTTTCACACACACATCTTTCTCTCTCTAAAACACACACTAACACACACACTTTCCACCATTGATGATTATCAACTTCCGCACATTAAACACGAATTAATAGGTTCTAACAAGTGGTATCAGAGAAAAACAACAATCTGTTGACGATCCAGAACAAATTTCATACAGATTGATGCAAATTTTGTTCAAAATTGAGAATTCGTGTTCATTTATAACCGTTTTTAACTGCTACTGTTCTTCACCAATTAAACCTCAATTTTCATTCAATTTTCCTGTTTTTGTTCACAGATACATTCTAAATCACCTCTAAAAACATCCTGTTAAGTTTCAGAATCCAATTCACAGTATTGATCAAAATCCAAATTTTTTGGAAAGTTGATGAGATTTTGAATTATCAGTTTGAATTGATTTATGCAATGGATTTGTTTCTAGGGTTGTGCGCGATCGAATTTTAAGTGTTTCTGGGTTTGAATCGAGTTATAACACTCAAAATTGAGTGAATTATAGGCAAATTAGTGAAACATTCGATTTCTGGTGTTCTTACTGGTCTTCATTCAAAACGATCTAAGACGATCTTCTACAAGATCGTCCTAGTGTTTCTTTGCTTTGGTATTAAGACGATCTTCAATAAGATCGTCCTACCATTTTTTACTTAGAAATTTTCAACAAGTTTCCAAGACGATCTTCACATAAGATCGTCCTACCATTTTTTACTTAGAAATTTTCAACAAGTTTCCAAGACGATCTTCACATAAGATCGTCCTACCATTTTTACTTAGAAATTTTTCAACAAGCTTTCAAAGACGATCTTCACATAAGATCGTCCTACCATTTTTACTTAGAAATTTTCAACAAGTTTCCAAGACGATCTTCACATAAGATCGTCCTACCATTTTTACTTAGAAATTTTTCAACAAACTTTCAAAGACGATCTTCACATAAGATCGTCCTACCATTTTTACTTAGAAATTTTTCAACAAGCTTTCAAAGACGATCTTCACATAAGATCGTCCTACCATTTTTACTTAGAAATTTTTCAACAAACTTTCAAAGACGATCTTCACATAAGATCGTCCTACCATTTTTACTTAGAAATTTTCAACAAGTTTCCAAGACGATCTTCACATAAGATCGTCCAATTTTCTAAGAATCTTCTAATTCCAATTTCAAGACGATCTTCACATAAGATCGTCCTACCATTTTTTACTTAGAAATTTTCACCAATTTTTAAGACGATCTTCTCTTCAAGATCGTTCTAAGTTCCAATTTTCTAAGACGATCTTCTAAGTTCCAAATTTACAAAACGATCTTCTCAAGATCGTTTCATTTTTTTTAATCAAAAACAACAAAAATAAATACAAATCATTGTTTATTCATTTCAGATGTCAACAATGAAGTTTTCAGAGCTTGAGATCAGAAAGAATTTCTTAGCCAAACAACAAAAGATGAAACCATGGCTATTCGGGGATATTGATGCTGATTCTGAAGATCTCACATGCTTAATGACATCAACAACAAATCTTTCACCAAATACTTCACAAACAACAACTGAGGTACAATTCATCTCCACAGATGATTACTTGTCTGTCCAACCAACTGCTGATACTTTGACAAAGCAAAATCTTACTTTGAAAAATAATCTGAAAATGGCTAAACAAGAGTTTGATAAACTTAATGAAGATTTTTCAGAACTCTCAATAGCTCATGAAGCTCTCAAAGTGAATTATGATTCTTTAAAAGAAATGCATTTGTCAAGTAACAGTTCTCAGGTTGTTTCACCCAATGCTCAATTGACCAACAAATGTCAAGACCTTGAAAAAACTGTTCATTCACTCAAGCAAAACCATTGAAACTTTAAAGCTTGAGAAAGACAATGAATGGTTAAGAGCAAATGCAAGACAAGCTGATGTTGAGTTTCTCACAAATAAAATGAAAGATTTTAGACCCAACTGTGAAAACATGAAAGACAGATTTCTGATCTAAACAGTACTTGTTTTCTCAAAGGAGTTGAAATTGAAACTCTTCAAAAACAAGTTGAGGATTTGAAAACAAACATTTTGTTCTATCAAGAAAAACTCTATAAAGTTGAACAAAATCCTCTTCTGAATTTCACTGCTTATTACAACAAGTCAAAGATAGATAGATCAGAACTTCTTCTTGGTTTGGGTTATGAGAATCCAACACATTTAGAAAAAATCAAGAAGGAAGAAATTGGTCCACTTTATGATGGGAATTGTCTCAGATTTGGCATGATTCAAGAGTTCATCAGACCATCTGAGGATGACTTTGAGTCAGATGATGTTGAAAGACAAAAACCAAACAGTTTTCAAATTGATTATGTTGCTATTAATGATACATACAAGACAACTCATAAAAGATCCATCTATGAGTTAGAAGAAATAGACAGCATTTCAATTCCTGAAAATGAGTCTCAAAAAGATTGTTCAAAACCAAATTCAGAAAGATTTTACATTCCAACTACCATATTGGAAAAGGAAATTGATGGTTTAAAACAAAAGATTGAGTCTCAACAACAAGTCATTGAACATCTGAAAACTCAAAATCATTCTCCAAAGGTAAGTGAGACCAAACCAATTCAAATGATGCATGATCTAACTTCTGTTGATTGCTCCACTCCAGTCAAAGGGAGTGAGAATTTTAAAGATATGCAGGCTGATAGCATCTCACCTGAAGAGATTCATGATATGTCCACATCCATGCTATCATCATTCTTCCAAATTGAAGAGAAAGTTCAAGCTTTGAAAGCTAAACATCGTGCTTCTGTCAAGAAAATACTTTTGTTTGATACCCCTGTGATCACCTCTGTTGACCAAAATAAAGTGAACTTAGAGCAAAAGATTGAGATCCCTACTGATTTTAAGGCTGAAGCAAAAGCATTAATTGAAAAATTGACAAACAAAAATGTTTTCAAATCAGAAGTTCAAACCAAAGGATTACAATTTACTTATCCAGATTTTTCTGTTGAAGAATTTGATAAGTTTTTGAAAACTGATCATGTTTTTGCACCAGAAGTTGAAAAAGAGCTTGAAAAACTCTCACCCAAAAAGCCTAAACCAAAGAAGGAATCTAAATCTAAGTTTGCTCCAACTTCATTTTATACACCCAAAGGTCAGCATGCTCCAGCTGTCAAAGGTAAGAAAACCATTTCTGCTTACTCAAAGCCTAAAGGTAATATTTCATCTGTTTCTAAAACCTCTGCTTCTAAGGCTATCTTTCAATCTAGTTCTTTACCTAAGATGTCTAACACTAGCCATCACTTGCTATTAAAAGATACATCTAATGGTATAACTAGTTATAAAGATCAATATGGATGGTTCACTGTTACAAATCAAAAGAAACAGAATAACAAATCTTCCACCAAGAAAACACAAAATAAGAATATGTTTTTATCTCCTCGAACTAATTCCAAGAATTTTTCTAAAACAGGTGAGAAGACATTAGCTAGTACCCAGAAGTGGATTCCTAAATCATCAGTTAGAAGAAAGTGGATGGCTAATGATTACAAGAAGGAAGTTCCTGATAGGAAAATTAATTCAAAATTGAGTAATCTAGCCAAACCATGGTCAATAAGAAATTCTAAATCTTCTGCTATGATTTCCAAACCTTTGATTGTTGCTTCTGATGGGATTGTGATGAATCTTACGAATAAACCTCTTGTTCGAAAACCTCATCTGTATACTTTGAATGATTCCACTAATCCCAAAGGACCCATTCAAAAGTGGGTACCTAGAAAAACCTAATTTTGTTTTGCAGGTAATAAAGGTCTGTGTTTAGTATTTCTATCTCGGATACTATTCAACACATGATCCTGGAATGAGTTTCTTTTCAAGAAACAATCTCAAATAAGTGCTTCTCACCAATGCACTAAACTTGCCTCTGCATGTTCTGTACAAATCCTTCATCTCTTTCTCTTCATTCATTATCTGTCAAACATTGATGCTATGCTTATGTGCAATGTGCTTAAATATCATGCAATGTTTGAGGGGGAGAAAAAGGATAATTCATGAATTTAGGGGGAGTTTGTGTTTTAGCACTATTTGAAGAGAACTCATTGTTTATTTTAGAAAAACCAAAAATAATTTTTTTAATTTTTTTTTTTCATATTAGAAAAACCAAATATAAAATTGAAAAATCATAAAAATAAAAATAATTTTTTTTCAATTGTTTTACTTTGTTTAGTTTAAATAAATTTTTTTGGTATGATTAAATAAAACCTAAGTCCATTTTTTTCCATAAGCCCATTCTAGTTAAAAGCCCAATTTCAAAAACCACCGGGTCAACACCCACCCGAACCATTCATCCGACCCAAACATTTCAGTTCCCTCTTACTTAAGGAGGAGGAAACCAATTTTTTTTCTTTTCATTTCTTTATTTCATTCCAGTTTCCCATAAACTCTCTCAAATCACTTCAAATTTAATTGTTGGCTGATCATTGAAAAAGATAAGGGTTTTGTTCGTGATCTCATTCTAAGCATTTTATTTCATAATCACATTGTCTTCAGATCACTTATTCAAGTAAGAAACTGTTCTTAACTGCTAAACTTATTTTTTTTCATTTCTTGAATTTTGATCGACTGGTAATGCATATGTGATATTGGAATGATTTAGATGCATGTTTAGGTTATATGTGTATGTATATTACATGTTTTTATGCTTAGTTTTGAGATTTCGAAAATTCAAAAACCTGCTATCTTTTTGTTTTTGTGAAGAAGATGACCTAAGACGATCTAGAATAGATTGTTTGATTTCAGTGATGTGAGTTGATTAGTATTGCTTTCTATGATTCATATAAGTGTTTTTACCATGTTTTGTTGTGAAAAGAAATCATTTGGTACTAAGAATTTCACTGAAAAGGTTAAAACGATTTTGGGCAAAATCTCTTAGTTTCAAGTGTTTTGTTTCTAAGACGATCTTGACCAAGATCGTCTTGGTTCCAAAACTACATGGAAATAAGACGATCTTGCCAAGACCGTCTTAGTTCCACTTCCTTGTATAAATTTGCCATGAAACCCTTGAGACCAAGACAAGGACGATCTTGTCAGGATCGTTCTAGTGTCTGAACGCTGTGTGGTTGTTGTTTCAAATTGAAAATCAAAAGAATGGGTAACTGAACTCGTAAGAGATCGGTTTGCTCAAAAACTAATACGTTTAAATATAAAAAGGAAATCATTGTGATGATTTCACTTTATATTTCAAAGTGTTAGAATTTTTTTTGTGTTTAAAACGATCTTGAACAAGATCGTTCCATTTTCCTCACTTCAAATTTTTAAGTTATAAAACCTTAAGACGATCTTGTACCAGGTCGTCTCATTGTTCCTTGCCTTAAACCATTTTTCAACATTTTGAATGTTGAAACGATCTTGATCAAGATCGTCTCATATCCAGGTTTTCCATACTTAACATTTTTTTCAAGAAGTCAAGGATAAGACGATCTTAAACAAGACCGTTTCATTTTTCCTATACTTAACATTTTTTTCAAAGAATTAATGCTAAAACGATCTTGATCAAGATCGTTTCAGTTTTTTTTCTTAAACCATTTTTCAATATCAAATGTTGAGACGATCTTTCTTAAGATCGTTTTAATGTTTTTCCAAAACCTGA
>CM067175.1:96954351-96986213 GCA_034093135.1 Erigeron breviscapus
CGGACTTATCGTTTCGGTTTCGGGTCGAAACCACCATAAGCCACCACCTTTTACAACCTTCTATCACCACCATAGACCACCCCTGTTTTGTCACTGTTTTGGTGACTGAAATGTCGACATTTAGGCTGCTCAAAACTAAAATCATTTTCTCTTTCTGGCCATGAACTTCGGCCGAGTTGTAGCACCGAAATGAAAAACGACTTTTCAAATTCTCATTTCAAATGTATGTCGAGTCACGAGCTACTGTTACACATTGAAAACATATTTTCTTTTGGTAATATTATTCTGATATTTTGGAATTTACATAACCAATTAATTTAATTAATTATCTAGATTAATAATGATTGTATTGCATTTAATACTTGTGTATTTCCTAGGTGAATGTTTCCTCTTCCAAATAATACCTTTATGACAATAATCCCAACATGCATAATGATTAGCCTTTCTTGGAAATATAAAAGCATGCTTTAAGTATAATCATTGTTGTGATAATCTATGTTAGTGAAGTTTGGAAAACGTGCTAGTTAAATGCCCACTAAATAACTATGTATATATATATATTAATATATGTTATATACGTATATATATATCTATTAATATAACTTGACCCACCATGCCCACCTCCTATTTAGGACATCGGTGCAAAGTGTGCGGTGACTTAGCACGCTTCGGGTGCAAACATGACCTATATGATTATATTATATTTATATATAGACCCACCATGCCCAGCTTCTATTTAGAATGTTGGTGCAAAGTTGTGCGGCGACATATTTATATTTTTATAATTTTAATTCGGGGTTATTCCAACTCACAACCATACTTAATTGACAATTGCCCAACTCCTATTATGGAAACCGGTGCACTCGTATGGGTTGTGAGGGAGAATGGTCGCGAATGCCATGTTATGATATATTTCAACACGCAACCATACTTCTTTGCCATTTCACGTGTATGGGTTGTGTGGGAAAATAATCATAATGTCGCTATTATAATTATTACTATTATATTATATAAATATTATATATGTATTACTATATTTGAACCCATGAAAGACCAACTCCATCTAGCACGTGGACGACCCTAACGATTATCACATAATAAAAACATTTTTTTTAGAAAATGTATTATAACAATATTATTTGGAAGAATGAGGGAAATTCATTAGGAATATAATAGCATAGATTATTAAGACAAGTTTATATTTTATATCTATAGGTTGACACATTCAAGAGAATCCGCTACTTGCTAATTATTGCTACTTTGAAACTAAGGTGAGTTCATAGCCCACACTTTCTTACTATTTTGGGTGAGATGCATGCTCTATGTTTTACATGTGGAACACAAGTGCCAAAACTATGTATATGATGATTGTCTAAGTTGCATTGATCCCCATTAAAGTCCTCCCATCGTGAATTGTTAGTTATGGATTTAAACGTGATATGATGAATAGTACTATTTGGGTTGACACCCCCATTCGGGTTGGTCGCACCAACTTGACCAGATGGTCGAACGAATGCATGCATATTTGGATTCCCAAGTATTATGGATCAAATACTTGCCGAGGCACAATGTTACTTATTACCGTCGAGTTTCAATTCATGAGCTTAGTACAATGTATACATTATGTTTCCTAGCATTGTTTTTGAGCAATGGCTACACGACATTGCGGGATTGCAATGGTCGCACTTAAATCTTGTGGTTCCATGCAAAGTACTTATTTTCTCCTATGAATTCACCAACATTATTGTTGACCCATTTTAGCATGTATCTCAGGTCCGTAAGATGCACGGTAGGATTCACATAAGGCTATTTCGCCACCTGGAGTTGATGTTTCGTTTTTATCATGGAAAAGACTTTACTTTTGTTCAAGTTATCATTGTTGTCGAAACCAATGATAGCACCACCTATCGAGGGTTTAGAATTCCTAAAAATACTCTTTAAATTACTGTAATGTTTTTACTTAATGTATTTCCAATATTTCAAGACAATGAACTTATATTAAATGAAATGTTTTCAAAACGACTCCTTTATAGTCGTTCATTATGCCTTGTGTTGTGATTTCATGAATGTTGCACCTCGTACCCTTCCGCATTATTATGGGGTGTGAGGAAGGTCTGTTGCAACACTTCATGATGACACTAACACATCTAAGGGTAACCCTAATATGGATATTTATGTTCCTTTAAATACTAACAATCTAACGAGATCCATAAGGTAAACTAGACTTCCCAGAAATCTAAATGACTTTGTGCTAGGACCCAAGACCAAACATAGCATTTCAAATTTTGTGAATTACTCTAAGTTGAATTCTGATATGTTTTGTTTTTTTTTCAAACCTGAATAAACATGTTGAGCCAAAATCTTATGATGAGGCTTGCAAAGATCCTCTTTGGATTGATGCTATGAATGCTGAAATTGAGGCATTACATAAAAATGGTACTTGGGATCTCACTGAGCTTCCTCCTAACAGGAAAACCATTGGATGCAAATGGGTTTATAAGATTAAATATAAGTTCAATGGTGACAATGTTGGTGCATGTTTTCGGTGACAAAAGCATTCTAGATGTGTTACATATATTTATATATATTCAAGTCTTGTAATTTATCTTGTAATTACCGTTTGTCAATAATATTACCTTGGCATATATTGTTGATCATATTGGGATCCATTTATGTTTATATGTGTGTTTATTATTTGTGTTTTACAGGTTCTAGACATTACATGTAAAGAGTCATTAAGTTAATATTGTTACTGCGTTTAACAGCAGTTGAAATATTAACTTAATGTACTTCCAGATGGAAGTTAAGTTAATTGTGTTTCTGCGTATTAACAGCAGGAGAAACATTAACTTAATCAATACTTCAATAGGTAATATAGACAATGTTGTTTCTGCGTATTCACAGCAGTAAAAACATTGTCGTAGCTGATGTTGGTTCTGCGTATATTTACAGCAGTATAAACATTGGCTGAGTTAATGTTGGTTCTGCGTCTTGACAGCAGTTGAAACATTAACTCAAATATTCCTAAGTGTTATTTGAGGGTTCTTGGGAACGAGCAAAATATTTATTTGTGGAAAGAACACTCAAATGGTCATTTGAGAGTTTCTGAGGAACAAGCAAAAGTTTGCTTGTTCATAAGAACTCTCAAATGGTTTGAGAGTTTCTGTGGAAACAAGCAAAAGCATGCTTGTCCATAAGAACTCTCAAATAGTTTGTGTGTTCTGGGAAACACACAAACAGGCCAAAACCCTAATGGGCTTGACATGAGAACACTCAAATCCATTGGATTTGAGAGTTCTTGTCACTTGCCTATAAATAGGGTGTGTGTATGCGTGATTCATTAACAAGAGTGTAGAGAGAGAAACGAGCAAAACCTAGAGAGAGAAACCCAAGAACACGCACGGGTAGATCTTGTGGGTGGTACTCGACTCACGCACGAACCGCAAACACACACCTGGTTTGGACGGCTCGTAGACTTAGATTACCACGTTGGTTGGTAAAGTTTGTCCGGAGAGCCGTTTCACTATAGTAACCAAACAAGAGTGTTTATATTCACGCAAAAGATATATATATATATATATATATATATATATATCAAATATTATATATATATATATATATATATATATATAGTGATATATATATATCATAAAAGGTAGATATAGAAACCGTGGGTTATCTCGAGGAATTCTGCACCTCGACATATCCTTAAGTCAATCTCGGTTCGGTAAGACCCGGGGGACTTACAACTGGTATCAGAGCCATAGGTTATCAACAACCTTGGTTCGAGATTGATCACGGTTTGGATATCCCTTTTTTGCGTGTTTTTAGGTGGAGATTGTGTTTTCGGGTTCGTTTGAAATAAAGATTCAAACTTGACACCAAAATAAGACATATCTCAATCCTAGATACTATTTTTTCAAGGTTTCGTTGATCAAGTAACAATATTGGGTTATAGATCTGAGAAAGATTGAAAAATTTAGTTTTCTCGTGTTTTGCGTGTTCTTAGTGTGCGTGTTTCAGTACAAATTCCCAGATCTACGTGTTTCTTGAAATTTGCGTATTCTTGAGTGGTTTGCGCATTTATTTTGAGATTCAGGTTTTAGAATGTGGACTTGTATGACTGAAGGATATAGTGCCCCAACATATGAGACAGTGGTGTTAACAAAGTTTATGCTTACCAAGATATGACTGAATCTAATAAAAAATTGTATGAGGCAGAGAAAAAGGCACTATCATGTTTAAAAATGTCATTGCCACAAGAAATATTACATTTATTAATGGATTCAATACATCAAAAGAACTTTGGTTAGCATTAAAAAATCATTGTGAAGGGGATGAAACACTTAAAAAGAATCGTAGAGACCTTCTAAAGCATCAATATAATGTATTTAATGGGTTAAGAAGTGAAAACTTAGATCAACTAATTACAAGGTATTATCATTTGCTAGCAGAGTTGCAAGCATTTGAAGTTGCCTATTCTGAGGAAGAAAAAGTCGAGAAATTTTTGAGTTCCTTGCCGGAAAAGTGGAGTAATTATATTACCACTTTGCAGGAAAAAGCAGATTTCTCAGATATGTCTTTGACTCAGATAGTTGCTAAGTTTAGGGGACAAGAAATGAAACTAAAAAGAAGGGAAGCAGGATATAATAATGCTCAGATTCCTGAGCTTTATTGTAACAACCCTACTTTTTAAATATCATATATGAGCTAGTTATGTTGCCTATGATCTCGCAAGCCATAGTTATACTTAAAGCTAGTAGATAATGCCCCTAAGCTAGCAATCTAAAGCTATTGTTCAATTCTAAATATGAATTATAAAGTACCATCGAACAAAAAATTTATTTATGATCAATCGGATTATCTAAATAATAATGTAAGTCTCACAAGTTGAGATAACCATCAAAAATCCTTATAAATGTCCAACAAATCAATCATCAAACCAATTTAAGTAAATATGACATGAGAATATTGTAACACCCGTCATTTAAAAATATGGGTTTTCAAAACTTTTCACCTAACGGTGTTAAATTGCGGAAGTAAAGACTGTAAAAGTCAAAACCGATAAAAACATTTCGGTTGCTGTATTTATTTGGTGTTACATGCCATATCAAACAATAGTTCAAATGAAAACCCAACGGTTGCCCAACATAAAACAACCGTTCACAAGTCACAACATAAATTCGACATTAAGTACGAAATGTAAATAAATGTCTAAGCAAGGAATCGTCTATGGATAACTAAGGCTCCTTCAACGAATCTACCCAAGCTCACACATCCTTCGTCTAATTCCATCAAGCTAAACCTGAGGGAACAACCACATTAAAGAAACAAGTGTTAGCTATAAGAATAGCTAAGTAAGATAACACTTAATTAAAAGCATTTGTCCAATTAAAACAATCCTCATTATTAGACAAGTTTTATTAGGCACAACACACATCACACGTTCACACATATACTACATTTCGACTTCATATTAATTAGGATAATCATCCTAAATGTGCCTATCCTGCATTAGTTCACACATTGTCACACGTATCTTTGTTAACTGCATATAAGTGTGCCCTGCATCACATCCGACTGGATGATCAGTCAAAAGACTACTCATCTTACGTCGTTAAGGAGTGGCAAGCCAATCCAAGAGTAATCCGTATGTGGAGGTTGGTCGAACCTCTCGTATTACTCGCCCTGCGTTATAAAGACCATGTTGCGAGGAGCCACCCAAGCAACAACTGCATCAACGCACTCATCCGGCTGAGACAAGTACGGGTTAAGCTTAACACTTTCCCTGCATTAGTTTTATGAGCTCAATTTCACACATATAGATTGGGTCCCTGCATTCCCAAACATTCACACACATATAGTCTAGGTAACACACATTCCTAGGCATTCACACACTTTAACTTCATTACGTTTGGATCCTTAAACGTGCAAGTGACATAGTAACCTAGCAAGTCTAGTGAACTAGGCGTACAAGTCAAGCATGCATATCACACATCAACTTCATTTCTATATATCATGCATATCAAGATACTTCATTAAACTACATCAACTGCATAGCTACATACTACATTAAGCAATACTACATTACACTACAATAGGGACTGCATCTCAGGTCTCATGGTCAACTGCATAACCCATAATACCTCCCAAGTAACCCATATGCCCACATGCAATATAAAGGTACCGAATGGAAGTGTTTACGATTTGAAACCAGCTTTTAGTTGATCCCCCAGCGTGTCAAAGTAGTGTATCTTACCTGGTAGTAGTGTACGCGCGCAAACAAATAGCTAATAATGCTTATCAGTAATCCCCGACACCTATCGTACATTAACATATAAAGTATAAGTCATTTGGGACATTAAATGGACTTTCGTACGACCTTAAGACTGACCAAGTAGAAATCCAGCTTTACACCTTACGAAGTTACCTACAGGCCTTACGAAGATAGCCTGCAGATTCCTTCTTACGAAGATAGCCTTCGTACGAACTTAATCTTCGTTAGCTTTGCTTTACGAACTTAGGTTTTGTTCTTACGAACTTAACTTAGAAATCCTTCTTACGAATTTAGCCTTCGTTCGTACGAACTTAGCAACAGCTTCGTTAAATTCGTTCATTTTTTCCAAAAACGACTAAGTTCTTCAATTTTCCAGAAAACAATCCATCTAGGCTTTTCCCCAAACATATTTTCGACACAATTAAACATCTTTTGATCATCAAGATCGATTATAGACTCGTTTAACACAGTTTTGAACATCAATTGACCAAAACACCTCTTTAACCCTAATTTCTTTGCAAACCCCCTTTCAATCAGATTTGGTTCATTATAAAACAACTTTGAATCTGAAAATACAATCAATTAATTGATTATTACCTGCTAATGACAAATAGGATGCAATTACTCTTGACAATGACCACCAATTCACACACAAAACAACTTTTTGGCTTGAGATTTGATGAGAGAAGACTATGGAATGACTTAGGATCAGTTAGGGCTTGTTTAGAAGAAGTGAGATCTGCAATTAACCTCCTAATGACAGCCTCTAAGCTACTAATCCCATTTTTGACTTTCCACACATGTCAAAACTAGTCCCTAGGCTTCCTAATCCTTCATTTTTGGTCACAAACTTCTTTATTGACCATATACAACATTATCCCTTCATTAAATGTCACTTCATAGACATAAACCTTCGTATTTCACACATTTATACTACATTAATATTTAGGTTTTCAAACCTCACACATAACACACATTAACTACGTATATGCATATATTCACACTAGACTTAACGACACACATGAGGTTGACTTAACAGCGTTAGTCAAATCTTAAAGAAAAGTTTGGGATGTTACACCTTTCCATCTAAAATATAATTATAACTAATAGTGCTAAAATGACGATTTGTTCGACCAACTGCAAGGAGCGTCGCATTTCTCGAAAATTGACCTCAGGTCCGGCTATCATCAGTTGAGGGTACGAGAAGAAGATGTACCTAAAACGGCTTTCAGAACTCGCTATGGGCATTATGAGTTCCTAGTGATGCCATTTGGTCTCACAAATGCGCCAGCCGTTTTCATGGATCTAATGAATAGGATCTGTAGGCCGTACTTGGATAAGTTCGTCATAGTGTTTATCGATGATATCTTGATATACTCTAGAAGTAAGGAGGAGCACGAGAAGCACCTGAGGATAATCTTGCAGCTACTTAGGGACGAGAAGCTATATGCTAAGTTTTCTAAGTGTGAATTTTGGCTCCGTCAAGTCCAATTTCTGGGACACGTTGTGAACGAAGAAGGAATTCATGTAGATCCGTCTAAGATAGAGGCAATCAAGAAATGGGAGACACCCAAGACACCAACGGAAGTGCGTAGCTTCCTAGGTTTGGCGGGTTATTATAGGAGGTTCATTCAGGGATTTTCTAAGATTGCGGTACCTTTAACCCAATTAACCCAAAAGGCAAGAGAGTTCGAATGGGGTGAAGAACAAGAGCAAGCGTTTCAAACGCTTAAGGACATGTTGTGTGAAGCACCAATACTAGCGTTGCCGGATGGAATGGAAGGATTTGTAGTATATTGCGACGCGTCGAATAAAGGGCTAGGGTGCGTACTGATGCAAAGAGACAAGGTTATTGCATACGCATCTAGGCAACTGAAGCCACATGAGAAGAATTATTCGACACACGATTTGGAAGCTAGGAGTCGTAGTGTTTGCCTTGAAGATATGGCGACATTATCTTTATGGAACCAAGTGCACCATATTTACTGATCACAAGAGCTTACAACACATCTTCGATCAGAAGATGTTAAACATGAGGCAAAGGAGGTGGATGGAGCTACTTAACGATTACGAATGCGAAATCAAGTACCACCCAGGAAAGGCAAATGTGGTCGCTGACGCCCTTAGTAGGAAGGTGAGCACTAGGGTGTCGAAGACAAGGATTTATCACTTACAGGTGAAAATGTCTCTAAGGGACAGATTCTTAGAAGACCAAGCAAAAGCTTTTGAAGGGAAGAACATTGAAGAAGAGGCATTGAGTGGAGTAGAAACAAGGTTCGATAGGGATGATGAAGGCATCTTGTATTTCAAGGGAAGAGCTTGGGTCCCAAATATCAACGGGCTGAGAGAGGTGTTAATGAATGAAGCTCACAATTCAAAATACTCGATTCATCCAGGAGCGGACAAGATGTACCAAGGTCTAAAAGGGATTTTTGGTGGCCTGGGATGAAAGGTGATGTAGCACTATATGTGAGCCGATGCATGACTTGTGCGATGGTTAAAGCTGAGCACCAAAAGCCAGCTGGACTTTTAAAGCAGCCAGAAATACCCGAGTGGAAGTGGGAGCAAATAGCAATGGACCTAGTAACGAAATTGCCTCGGACAAAGAAAGGTCATGATGCTATATGGGTGATTGTTGATCGTCTTACGAAATCAGCCCATTTCATCCCCATCAAAGAAGACTGGAACACTGAACGTTTAGCACATTTGTACGTTGAAAAGATTGTGACATTGCATGGTGTACCTCTGTCCATCATATCCGATAGGGATGGTAGGTTTACCTCACGTTTCTGGGGTCTTGTGCAAGAAGCAATGGGCACTACGTTAGCATTAAGCACGGCTTACCACCCACAAACGGATGGGCAAAGTGAGCGTACAATACAAACATTGGAGGATATGCTAAGAGCTTGCGCGTTAGAATTTAGTGGAAGTTGGGATGAACACTTGCCATACGCGGAATTTACTTACAACAATAGTTATCACTCTAGCATACAGTGTGCGCCGTTTGAGGCTCTATACGGGCGTAAATGTAGATCACCCTATTTCATCATCCAAAATCAAGTTCAAGAGGGTATAATCTTCATCCTTTTTACTAGATCTAATCTTGTTTTGTTTATATTCAAAGGTTTTATCAAAAACTTATACTTTCTTCTTGTTTTCTTTGTAATATACACTTAATGAGGGCAAAGTTGATAGGATCTTTCTTTCCATGCTCATGCATGTCGAATCTAATAAGAAAGATCCAAGGATTCAACAAGTTTAAGACCCAAAAGTGTGGTTGTAGATTAGTAGCTTTTAAAGTGACTTTCTTGTTGATAGATCTATAAGTTTTTGTATATTTTTGAAGAGTATATTCTGAGATTTTTCCTTCAAAAGAAGTTTTTATATTGTTGAATGATAGATCTATAAAAGTTAATAGTAAAAAGTGTTGATTTGAATGCATATATGCTAGATTTAAGAAAGTTGGATCTTTTGTTGGATTATGAGATGGATATAGACTTGTTATAAGTGAGAAATAGGTTAATATGAATGTTAATATTCTGGAAAAATTGGTAAAATATCAAAGGTATAAAGCTTGAATCAAAACATGTTAAAATAAGCTAGAAATCATAAACCGAAAACACGCAAAAATGCATTTTGAGCACACACATGCACCATAATCTTATGAACAAGAAAATATGATAAACCTACTGGAAATAAGTTGAAATAAAAGTACAAAACTCAGATCTATTGGTCCATGACAACAATAAGCTCAAAAATCACCTTTCGGGTCAAATAATCACTAACCGAAAGCACTAAATTGCACATATCACACCACCACCACTCTCACGATTTTGGACACCAAAATATGATGAACTTTCTGGAAATAATGAAACAAGAATGAAAACCCATTTTGAAGCACTTTAATTGCTTAAGAAATGAGGCTAAAATCACTATTTCGGTAAACGATTTTTAATCATAAAACCCTCAAAATGAGCAAGACACAAGAGAGGTGAATTGATATGATTTTGTATGGATAAAAGTTGCCTAAAAGGCCTGAGATTTTTGACCAAAATGTTTGGTGATGATTTCTAAGAATTTCCATGAATTATTGAATTTAAATGGTAATTAAAAGACATAAAAATCCATAAATAAATTATGTAAATCAAGAATGAAGTTAAATCAACTTAACCATTGATAAAAATAACTAAAACCTACTGGGGAAAAATAGTCAAAAGACAAGAGACATGTGTTATATAATTTTAAGATAAATAATTAAGTAAAAATAATTAATTAAATATTATCGTTAAAATAAATGGAAAATACACAAATAAAAGTATAAATCATGAAATTATAAATTAAAGAGCATCTATATCAGAGGATAATTCAAATGAAATTATCCATAATTTACAAAGGCAATTATGACACTTAAAAGTACTTTTAAGGAATTATTTAATTAATAAATCAATAAAATGAATAAATAATTAATTAAATAATATTAAATTAAACATATAATTACAAATCAGAAAAATATACATAAATATTAATATTATAAGACCACTAATGTCAAATATTATTACTAAGCAAAGTATACAATGGAAATCATATAAATCAAAGCCAAACTACCGAAATTCCAATAAACGTACAAAAACGTATAATGAGAAAACGACTTCTACCACCAAATCTCTTATACCCAAACAATGAGAACATCATAATGCACTTAAATTCCATAATCTAATGACAACCAAATATGGGCAAGTCTACTAGTATACATCTCATGATCTAGCTCACTAGTTCATGTCACGCGAACTTACGCCGTGAATATATACGTTATGGTTTAGGCTTGCTTGAGGCGCAACAAATCTAAGCGAAGGAATCACGTTTGATCAGCCCCTATTCACTCTCTAATCAAGTGAGTCATATCCCCCTTTCAAACTCTTTTATGTGTTTACTTTCGGGGTGAAAAGCATGTTTAATTAAAATGGCTTTATCTTATGAAATGATTCTTTGAAACAATGATAATGATGTGGGAATTATATTGTATGTTCAACATGTTATATGTTATATGATGAGCTTGAGTACTATCAAACTGTGGTCCCCTGTACACTACTATTAACTCATTTGAGGCCTGTAGTTAGAGGGTTGCGCAACTAGGACTTGTCCCCTCATCCACTATTATAGGTAACGGTGGGATGTTTGGTCTGCCTTGGTGGCCACCTTCATCGCCAGTCTGGCCTCGCGGTGCTCTAACTACTATATATTTATGGGCGTCTCCATGGCACGACCCTTGGTTATCTTTATGCACGTGATTGACAGCATGTGCTTATCATTATCTTATCATTTGGGACATTATATCTGATTATTGGGACATAACCGGTCTTAGTAGTGGCTCAAGAACAATCTCATCAAATTATGTCATGGTAGTCTTACCATTGACCCAGAGGTATTGATATTATATTATGGATGGCAATTATTGTTTGAACATACGGTTTGGGTATGGACAGTATGATGGAATTCTTGGAAATTTTACGACATATTCTTTCTTGAATTGGATTAAATACATGTGTGTTGTTAGCATAATCCTATGAACTCACTCAACTCTCGTAGTTGACACTTTTTCTTCATGCTTTTCAGGTCTAGGGCAGTAAGTTAGCTTTTGGACCGCTCCTTGGACGATGTGTTTATTTGTTGCATGTTGGACTAGTAACGCAAACATTTGATCTTTTGATTATGAATTTGGTTATGTAATGTTTATTAAACGTCCACTTGAACTTGTTACCCTTTTGAATTCGAATGGCTTTTGAAACTTTATGTTGATGTTTGTTACTTAAATCTTTTGTACCATGTCGTTCTGTGGCATCTCGTGTTTCCGCTATAGTCGGGGTGTTACAGAAAATTTATTGCGGTAGGCCTACGATCAATGTAAGTCCAGGTTCCCCTGAAGGAAGCACTAGGGCATTCCTGAGTGAAGATGTTGACTTACAAAAGATCTCGTTTGACTCTGAGGGGAACATATGTCTTGTTTCAAGTCAGAGCGACAATTTAGGCAATCGTGGATATCCTACCTCCAGTGCTAGTTCCACCGTGCCTATAAGTGTCAAATGTGCGGAAAGTCACTTATCCATTCTTGCGTCATTTGTGACATCATATGAACAATTTATCCAAGGAAAGGTTCAAGATCCGAGTCTTATAGATGAAGACTATGAGCAGATTGATCCTTTGGACTTAGAAGAGATGGATCTGCAATGGCAAATGGCTATGCTAACTCTTCGGGCTAAACGGTTCTTATCAAGAACAGGGCGAAAGGTCGTGGGTTCCAAGCTTGGCTTTGATAAGTCAAAGATAAAGTGTTACAATTGCGAGGGCTTTGGACACTTTGCTAGGGAATGCTAGAGACCTAAGAAGGATGATAGGTCTATTGTGACTCGTCAGTACTTCAATCAAGGTGGAACAATGCCTTCATCTTCTAACACCTCTAGACAAAAGTCATACTATGATGGGTCTAATGGAAAACAAGGTCTAATTGATCAAAGTAATTCAAGAGCCTTGGTTGTCCAACAACAAGACGGATCATATGACTGGAGTTCAAAAGTCAATGAAGAAGATAATGCTTATGTTGTTGAGGTTGATTCAAGAAGTAGTATTGTTCCTTTGGATGAGACATCTTCTCAAGAATCAACAAACCCTACTCATGAAAATGTTCCTTTCACCTTACTTGAGAGATCATCTTCAAATGTTGAAGCATCAAATATAAAAGATGGTGATAGTTGTTCAAAAGGAGTTATTTCAAAGGTTGATAATGTAAAGATTCCAGAAAACTTAGGAGTAAAGGATCTAGTTACCTTTATGATAGACTTACATGCTCCTGAGCAGCGAATAGATTTTTCTTTGCATTCATTAATTGATGTCTGTAAAGATAATTTTAAAATATCTCAAACTGCATGTGAGTTATATCTAAAGGTTGATGATTTACAAAAGAAGGTAGATGAGGATCAAGAGGAAAAATCTCTCTTGAGACAGCAAGTGAACATCTTGACTAAAAGAGAAAAGGATCTCTCAGACAAGATTAGACTTAATGAAAGAGAGAATGATTGTATTAGAAATGAGTTGAGGGAAATCAATATTAGAAAACAATTGGGACAAGAGAATCATGAGAAATTGAGTAATGAGTACACTTCTCTACAAAAGGAACTACTCTCTGCTCAATCTGAGATTACTGACTTACAATCCCGAATTGACAAAATGAGAGATATTCGAATTATGACAAGTCATGTCTATGAAAGCATTAAAAATGGAAATTGTCATAATATTGAAGAAGTCTCAAATAAAAAGAATCATAATGTTGAGATCCCTCCTCCTATCAATCAATATCTATGATCTTATCGTTAAAGTGAGTGATGATGACAAAAAGATCTCTTCTGACGATTTCAAAGAACAACATAAGAAGCCAGAATCTTCTAATCAAACCAAATACATTTATAATAAGGGTTCAATCACTCACTACACACTAAAAGGTAGTAGGAAAGTGTTTACTGAAAAGGAGTATTCCTTGGATAGTATTGAACCAAATATAATTGATAAAGTTTGGGAAGTTGATGTAGCTGATTTGGGGCAACAAAATAGACAAATCAGAAATGTGAGTCCTAGGAGATGGTCATCACTGAAAACCATTAGGAGTCCTCATTTTGTAAAATCAGGAATAGATCCTACTGCCCAGTCAGAAGTTGCTCCCGAACAATCTGCAAAATTGAAGTTACAAGAGATGACATCGAAAGCTCAAAATTCTCACACTTTGTCTGATCAAGATATGCATTCATCTTACCATGCAAAGGATAAAAGGGAGAAAATGAAAAATCTTGATAAGATCTCTTGCTTCATTTGCAGAGAAAAGGGACATGTGGCAAGTATATGTCCACAAAAGGGTAAATCCAGCAGATCAAGGCAGTCTAATGACTCAGGTGACAGAGATGTTGAAGATATGGATGTTCGGTTGAGAAAGAACAAGTTGGATACCCCAAACTCATCATGATAAAACATGAATAACTCGCCACTCCTTATAGGGATAATTGACAATTATATTCGTTAATTATATTATTTGTTTAAATTTTACATTTTGTTTTTTCATATTGAATTATAAATAAAAGAAAAAAACGAGTGTTTCACCTAAAAGATTTTCTCAAAGGAACTCACCCGCACGGAGTGGTTTGCCTAGAAATAATCAAGTTAGTACTTCAAATCCAACTTTTATGAGGGATTATAAGAAGAAATACTATGAAGATTATGTTTCTAGAAATCCCTCGAGTTATGTTGCTAAGGAACATGGAAAACCAAGAAGTGTATCTCCAAAGAAGACTTCAAATGGTGGCCAAGTTCGTAGCAAAACTCCTAAGAAGAATCCCACTCCAAAACGAGGAGTCTTTGATCGTGTTGGTGAAGATGATACATGTTTTTATGATCGCTTCACAAGAACGGTAAAGACTGGTCGTTCCTCAATGTTTCAAAAGCATAGTCCCAGGAGAAAGATTGAGCTATCTCCTGAGAGGGTGCCGAGAAACAGAAGACAGACTTCAAAATCCAGGACTCCCACTGAGAGTGATGGATATTGGACAAATGTCTCAGTGAAAGATAAGGACGGTAAATTCAAGTCTACTGAGGCTTGGGTACCGTTTCGCAACTAAGCGCTTATCTTTCGTGCGGAGGACACAGTCAAGGAGGACCATGCATTTTCGGTGATCGGTGACTGAGTCCTAGGTACAGTTTCATTAGATAACATATTGGGTTATCGAACTTTTATTGTATTTATTTCATTATAAATCATTGTGCAAGTCCTATGTATGTTATTTATAATTTGTTTATAAAGGAACGTATTTGGGAAAAACGAGTATATTTAAAGTGCTACTTTATTTTATGCTTGTTAATAAATCATTTGAGATAACATGATTATTCATATAATGGTTGTTATCCTACGATGAATATGCAAAGTTGATTTATTTATGATGGTTACACTAAGGCCTTTGATCAATCGCTTTTCGAGTTGCTAGTCCAGTTGGCTGGAATGAGTAATCCTTAGTCACCATTTCTCAAGAACCGTTCTTATTCAGAAAAGGGGTTCTATTGCACGAGAGACAATGTTACTTAGGGTATCTAGTTTCCAGGGGGAGTTAGTTGTGTTCTTAGTGAACACCGAATAAATGTGTATCGTGATAAGGGTATAGTGCAAGTAAAGACTAATTTGAGTGTGTTTGGTACACCTTGAATTAAGTCTTACATGTAAATTGCACGAAAGATTAAGTGAAACACTTAAGGTTTCGGTCAAAATAGGTCAAACAGAGTCACTGAGTTGATATATTTGACAGATATTTTGATTTGCAATTTACTTTAAATAATTGAATCAAAAATACTTAATGTGTGAGCTAACATGATAAAGGCTTTGATTCTAATCTTAATTGGGAGAATCAGTCATTAATTATGTGTTATATATCGGTTTAAGTGTTTTCAAGTTCAATTATTTACCTTTGAGATGAATACATGTGTTGTATAGATCTCATGAGTTTGCTGATGTGGTCGCAGAATTATTTATCTTAACTGGATGTGTGTCAACCGTTAAGATAAAGGATCTCCAAAGTATATGAAAAATTGGGGTTATCCAGTCCGGAATGGAGAAAACTCAAGCTTAAAATAGGAAGCAGATTATACTTACACATCAACAACTCAGCTAAATTCAAACGGAGATGAAGATATAGATGGAGAGATTGTTTATTAAGTTATACAATCTTATGTCTTTATTTTTGTTGTATTTGAATTTAATTAACAGCATTGTTGTGTCCAATGTCTGTGATTGTCAAATACTTAACAATGGTGTTTTATAATTCATTAAATAGTGATATATCGGGTCTTGATTTAATGCTTTATATCGTAAGATTGGTTAAGTGGTGACATCTATCAAGAATTTCTTTATTGAGAAAAAATACTAAGAATTGTGATATAGAATTTAAATTCGGTGTCTGTCTGATCATGTTCTCTGAAGAATTCTTTTAGCTAATCATATCGGGTTCAAGAAAATTCTTGGTGAATTTTCAATGTGTTAATCAAGTTCGTGAAGGTTGACCTTTTAGAAAGTCAAGGTTCACATGAGTCAAGAAAATTAGGCTAAGTGTTAAATGCGTATTAAGCAAAGTGGGTTGATATATGCGTGTTTTCATTTTGGGCTTAATATGCGTGTTCTGGCATAATGGGCCGGATATACGCGTTCTGGCATAGTGGGCCGGATTTGCGTATTTCAGTGTCTCTAGGGTTTGCGTGTTTTAAATGGATATAAATAGGAAAATAACACGCATTTAATGAGAGTTTTGAAATCATTTGTGTGTTCTTCCTAAAAACCTCTCCATTTGCGTGTTCCCTGTTCGAGCACTGTTCACACTCTTGATCCATACAACTTGATCTATACGTGTTTTAGACACAAGAAACACTTACATTAACCCATATCGAACAAAGGTATATGATTAACATGATTTCTAAATCCACTTTTCATGGGTTATAGTCAAGATTTGGGGTTTTATATTTCGGTTATAAAATCACTAAAAGGGACTAATTAAATGAAATGGATAAGGAAATGGAACCAATAAACTGATAAATCGGATAAATACGTATCAATTCGTACTAGATTTAAGAGTTTTGGGGTTCAAATCATCTGTTTGAGTTTTGGAGTTGACGATCTGCATATGCGTGTTCATACACCATATGCGTGTTCCGTGTTCTTATGACCCAGATGCACATCTTCAAAATTCTTCAGATTTTGCGTGTTGTGATGACGTCATCACATAGAACACGCATTTGACTGGTCAACTCCCTTTGCGAGTTCTTAATGTCAAATACATCATTTGCGTGTTTATCACCATTTGCGTGTTGTGGCACTGTATGCGTGTTTCATGACTTAGAAAATTTTTAAATAGGAAAAATTTTTAACAAGTAAAATATGAAACATAACACGCATTGACTAGTCAAACCCGACACCATATGTGTGTATTGTCACCATATGTGTGTGTATAAGGAATTTGCTTGTTCTAGGACTTCGGAAAATTTTCAAAATGGGAAAATCTTCAAATAAGTCAAATTAGAAAATGCAAATTGCCTTATAATATTGAACTTTAAAAATTTAAGAAAAACAAATGGTTTTCGTTAAATTTAGTAAAGTTCAAAGTGTCGTTTATTAAAACTAAATGTTTTGGAAGGTTATGAAACAAACGGTTTCGCGATCTTAGAAAACATTAAATGTTTTAATATCGACTTGTTGATTCGATAAAATTGGTGACATTTTGGTTGATTAAGAAACAAATGGTTTCTATATCATTGAAAATGTTAAGAATTTTATCGTTCAACTTGTTTGTCGATTGTTAAAGTTGATAACATTCTCGGAACCGATGAAACTATGAGTTTCAGGGGTTTAGAAAATGTTAAGAGCTTTAAAGTTCGACTTTAATTGTTGTTGCTAACCGATTGTTTGGTTGTTGTTTGTATCTTTTTGCAGATGGCTGAGAGACAATTCCATAATAATCATAATTACTTGATTAACTTGGACGTCAATCAGGAGAATGCAGCTGAGTTTGTTCAGATTTTGGAGTTCCTTCAACAATCCAGAATCAGAAGGGTTCTCACTGCCAACCCAGTGATTAGATTGACGTATCTTCGTCAATTCTGGGCATCTGCTAGATACATTGCTGGAGACAATCAGAGGATTGAAGCTATGGTGAATAATCAAGTCATCCGGTTTACTCCTCAGGATTTGATCCAGATACTTGGTTTGGGTACTGAAGCCCAAGAGGGAGGAGCAGATGGTCCCATTACATACCCACTAGCACTAAGATATGGAGTATACAGAAGAATGGGTTATGTTGGGGATCCTCACCAGAACACTTTCACGAAGAACTGTATTCACGGGAAATGGAAGTTCTTCAGTCATGTGGTCATGGTTGCTCTTAGCAACAGGAAGTCAGGGTACGACAAGCTGAATGTCGAGACCCAGTCTCAAGTTGTCTCCCTTGTGCTGAACAAGCCATACAGCTTCTCTCGTTACTTCTTCAACGAGATTAGAAGGCAAATTGGTGCAGCTGCTAACGAGCGTTTCTTGATGTATCCTCGGTTTGTCATGATGATCATCAATGCTCGTCTGCCCAATCTACCACAGGTGGGTCCGGTTGAGCATGTAACTACTATGCCAAATCGTATATTCAAAGATAGTTACAAGTATAGAGGTCCTCTCCCACCTCCAGCTCGACCGACAGACAGACATCTTTTTGGTGCTATCATCAATCCAGCATATATTGCACCGGATAATGACGGATTTGCACACGATGGGTCTGATGTTGAAGGAAATATTGTTGCAGCTCCACAGCAAGTTCCCCAACAACCACCTGCAGCACACCAAGTACAACAACAACAACAGCAACAACAACCTCCAGTGCAACAACCCCCAGTACATGCTGAAGCAGTCGATGACTTGTTCTTCCAAGTAGAACAAGGTCAAGGTAATGCTGAAGATGTCGATGACTTGTTCTTCCAAGTAGAACAAGGTCAAGGTAATGCTGAAGAGTGCGATGACTTGTTCTTCCAAGTAGAACAAGGTCAACGTAATGCTGAAGCAGTCGATGACTTGTTCTTCCAAGTAGAACAAGGTCAAGGTAATGCTGAAGAGTCGATGACTTGTTCTTCCAAGTAGAACAAGGTCAACGTAATGCTGAAGCAGTCGATGACTTGTTCTTCCAAGTAGAACAAGGTCAAGGTAATGCTGAAGAGTCGATGACTTGTTCTTCCAAGTGAACAAGGTCAACGTAATGCTGAAGCAGTCGATGACTTGTTCTTCCAAGTAGAACAAGGTCAAGGTAATGCTGAAGCAGTCGATGACTTGTTCTTCCAAGTAGAACAAGGTCAAGGTAATGCTGAAGCAGTCGATGACTTGTTCTTCCAAGTAGAACAACCCCCAGTAATGCTGAAGCAGTCGATGACTTGTTCTTCCAAGTAGAACAAGGTCAAGGTAATGCTGAAGATGCTGCGGAGGTTGCACAGCAAATGTTAGAACCTAACGATGTTATCAATCAGGTTCAACATTTTGACGCTCGTGCTGATCTAGAGGCAGAGATCGACGCGTTGTTCGAGGATCACGAGGCCACCGGTTGAACCAACAAGTACAAGAATCAGACTGTCAGCAACGGGGTCTGCATTCACATCTTTCACCAGTGATGCCACAACATCAGTTCCATTTAGTACAGTTACACTTCCGGTTGTTGGAACTTCTGCAATCCAACAACCACATGCATCCACAATCAGACTGCCGGAGTCAAGACCGACTGTTCCACCGACTATCCCTCATCGACCATCAGTGATGTCTTCCCAACCAAGCAGCTCACAAACCAACGATGATACTATATCAGGGTTGGAAAAGCAAATGGCTGAAATGAGAGATTTGGTTGCTGGTCTGACAGAGAATCTGTCTAAGCAGGAAGAATCACATCGTCAGGAGCTTGAAGAGCTGAAGGCAAAGAATGCTCAGCTTCGAACAAGGCAGGATGCTCTACAATCGATCCAATCTGAAACTTCTGAGCACCTAAAGAAGATTGCTGACAGATTGGCACATCACAATGAAGTTATAAAGAGCCAGACTGCGGGTTTGACAAGCTTCGATGACGACTATGACCAGTTGAATGAGATTATTGGAAATCTAAAGTCTCAGGGGGAGATACAGCCGACCTGCAAGGATGATGCCCTTAGGAGGGAAAGTAGAGAGGACGAGGGAGATGATCCTAGCAGACAAAGAGAGACTTCAAGATTTCCAATGGGCACGAGGACTACCATATCTCAGGGGGAGCAAAACCAGCCTGGTGCTGCTGGTACCTCTCGAGCCCCCACAGCTGAAGATAAAGGAAAAGGGAAGCTCCTGCCGATGCTTTCCCCTCACCAACTGGAGATGTAGGAGTTGGTGACCAGGAACGACCAACTGGAGATGTAGGAGTTGGTCATCAGGAGGAATCAGCATCTGATGATACTGATAGTCCACTTTCTGGAGGTGATGTTTTATCATCTGACTCTTCCGGCACTTTGACTCTGAAAAACGAGATCTTCATAAAGTTCGGACACGATGACGTGGCATATCAAAATACAATGGCCGACATGATTAAGCCAAAGGATCCAGGATTTCGGGCTGATCAAGAAAGATCTCGTAGACTTGTTGCAGGCAGAAGTAAGGAGTCACTGACAGAGTCTGATTCTGATTTTGAGAAGGAGACTCATGTCAAAAGGAAGAAGAAGAGTAAAAGAAAGTAGACAACTTCTGAAGTTCCTGAAGAGGGTTTTTGGCCAGCACTTAGGATGACAAACGAAGACTTGAAGGTCACATCTAGATGCTAGTGTCAAGGGGGAGACTATTGGTGCATGTTTCTCAGTGACAAAAGCATTCTAGATGTGTTACATATATTTATATATATTCAAGTCTTGTAATTTATCTTGTAATTACCGTTTGTCAATAATATTACCTTGGCATATATTGTTGATCATGTTGGGATCCATTTATATTTATATGTGTGTTTATTATTTGTGTTTACAGGTTCTAGACATTACATGTAAAGAGTCATTAAGTTAATATTGTTTCTACGTTTAACAGCAGTTGAAATATTAACTTAATGTACTTCCAGATGGAAGTTAAGTTAATTGTGTTTCTGCGTATTAACAGCAGGAGAAACATTAACTTAATCAATACTTCCAATAGGTAATATAGACAATGTTGTTTCTGCGTATTCACAGCAGTAGAAACATTGTCGTAGCTGATGTTGGTTCTGCGTATATTTACAGCAGTATAAACATTGGCTGAGTTAATGTTGGTTCTGCGTCTTGACAGCAGTTGAAACATTAACTCAAATATTCCTAAGTGTTATTTGAGGGTTCTTGGGAACGATCAAAATATTTGCTTGTGGAAAGAACACTCAAATGGTCATTTGAGAGTTTCTGAGGAACAAGCAAAAGTTTGCTTATTCATAAGAACTCTCAAATGGTTTGAGAGTTTCTGTGGAAACAAGCAAAAGCATGCTTGTCCATAAGAACTCTCAAACAGTTTGTGTGTTCTGGAAACACACAAACAGGCCAAAACCCTAATGGGCTTGACATGAGAACACTCAAATCCATTAGATTTGAGAGTTCTTGTCACTTGCCTATAAATAGGGTGTGTGTATGCGTGATTCATTAACAAGAGTGTAGAGAGAGAAACGAGCAAAACCTAGAGAGAGAAACCCAAGAACACGCACGGGTAGATCTTGTGGGTGGTACTCGACTCATGCACGAACCGCAAACACACACCCGGTTTGGACGGCTCGTAGACTTAGATTACCACGTTGGTTGGTAAAGTTTGTCCGGAGAGCCGTTTCACTATAGTAACCAAACACGAGTGTTTATATTCACGCAAAAAGATATATATATATATATATATATATATATATATATATATATATATATATATATATATATATATCATAAAAGGTAGATATAGAAACCGTGGGTTATCTCGAGGAATTCCGCACCTCGACATATCCTTAAGTCAATATCGGTTCGGTAAGACCCGGGGGACTTACAGACATTGATAGATATTAGGCCAGATTAGTAGCCAAGGTCTACAGTCAAGAGGCTGGTGTGGATTTTGATGAAACCTTCTCTCATGTAGTTAAGATGGTTACCATTAGATGTCTGATTACTATTGCCACTCAAAAATCTTGGCCCATATTTCAATTAGATGTCAATAATGCCTTCTTATATGATGAACTTGTTGAAGATTTTTACATGATTCCACCACCTGGTTATCATTCCATTTCTGACCCTAGAGTGTGCTGATAGACGCCTAAATTGTATAACCTTAATATAGTGAAAATGACACATTATGTGAAGGTTAATAGACGATTAGGGTGTTTTTATGTTTGTTAAGTGTTTCAGGTCATAGGTGATAAGTTGGAGTGAATTGGATCAAGAATGAAGCAAATAAAGTCAAAGGAAGTCAATTTGGAAAAAACCCATTTCTGGGGCACCGTCTGGCAGGCCAACACCCACCGTCTGGGACGGTGGGCCAATTTCTTCACCGTTTGGGACGTCTCTTGGGCGTAAAGGAACCTGAAGCATTTTTCTACTGCCGTCTGGGACGCTAGGACCCACCGTCTGGGACGGTGGGCCATCTGGGACGGTGGCACCTGTGCAATTTCTGAATTCTTTGGATTTAATTAATTTCAGTTTAAATCTAATTGCAATTCGAATTGGGAAGTTACCTCTCACACTTTTTACACACCTGGAGCAGTTTTTCACTTTCTCAACACCCTAAAATCATCATCATATCACAATTCCATGGAGATTAAAGCCTTAATTGAAGAATCAATGATGAAGATACTAGGCTAATTTCCTTTTGATCATTCTCATGTGAACAATTATGTAAGACAATTGTATTCAACCTTTCTTATGTTCAAGTTGGATTAGATGTTTAATTCTTAATTAGTGTTTTGCATCTAATGTTGTTTGGTTTGAATGAATGATTACTTGTTTATAACTTTGAATGAATTCCATCTATCTTTTGATTTCAAATTCTTGTTAATCATTAATTATTGGAAGAATCTCTTATGAACTTGTAATCTAGTTAATGAATAGATAATTTAGTTGTGTCAATTCCCCGGTTTTCATTATCGTGAATCATCACAACCTAATCAATTAATTCTTAACATTCATTCAATACAAACTTTATAACAAATCATGTCTATGTGATTTCCAACGAACATAAATTAGGTTATACTTTTGAAAGCATAATTAGAAGCATGAGAATGGTCCCCTTTATTATTATTGTTTAAGTTTGTTAATCAAATCATCAATTGTAGTTTTAATTCAAATCAATCAAACAATCGGTTTTACATTTATGTCTAGATTAATTAACTTTTGTAAATTGTTTAACACTTTCCTTTGATTCCCTGTGGAAACGATACTCGACTTACCCTTGCTAATTAGTGGTATTTAGTTTATATTTTTGATCGGTCCAACGACATCGATCAAATTTTGGCGCCGTTGCCGGGGAATCGGTGTGCAAAGTGTTAAAGATTGTTTTAAATTAGCTTAGTTAAAAATTTTCAAAAATTTCAAAAAGAATTAGTTTAGTTTTTGTTAGTAGTTTGTTTATTTCCTTTTGAATTCTTCTAGTTCAGTATTACACGAGGTGTGTTGATTGTGTGCAGATTACAGGTAGTGTATGCATACGAGGTATTCAAAGAAGAAGTCACCTTTGTTGTTTGATCCGGAAATTGAGAAAACAGCTAGAAGGAACCGAGTACTTCACCGTGCAAACATGAGTGATCCCGGAAATGTACCACCAGTCATCCAACCTGCCGGAAGTCACCAAGAAACCAACCCTGAACCAAATGCCCAACTTCAAAACCAACGTCAACCACAACATCCACCCCGATCAATAAGGAGTGGCTACACAAACCCCAACCGACCTAAAACACCAACCTATGTTGGAGATGCATCACGACATACGGAGGAGTCGGTGTATAATAGGGTTGATAATTGGGATGATGGGAGATTTGATGATCGTTCGGATGGGTATGATTGGAATGATGGGGAAGATTATGTGCAACCACAAAACTATCAATACCCCCAATATAACCAACCTCAATACATCAATCAAGGACCAAGAGTTCCTCATGGTCCACCACCACGCCACTACCGTCGTGGAGTTCCACCCAATCACCAACCACACAACCGTGCCATGCCAAACATGAACTATCAACCTCCACCACAAGGAGTTGATAGTCATTTTCGACCCGCCATAGCCATTAATGCTTCACCTATAGTACCACCGGTGTTGAGGGGTAGAGCTTTTGAAGTTAGACCTCAATGCTTAAGCATTTTGCCAAGTTTTTATGGGAAAGCATCGGAAGAGCCTTATTTGCACATATCGGAGTTTGAGGCAATATGTGGCACTATTGGAGGGAAAGGATTTTCACCGGATGAAGTAAAACTAGTCTTATTTCAGTTCACTTTGAAGGATAAAGCAAAGCAATGGTTCTTAGCATTGCCATCGGGTAGTATCTTTACATGGGCTGAAATGCAACAACAATTCTTGGATGAGTATTATACCATGCAAAAGACTAGTGATGCAAGGAATTCGATAAGAACTTTTCAGCAACAATCGGGTGAAACATTTTATGAAGCTTTCAAGAGGTTTAATGAGTTGTTGAGAACATGTCCACGTCATGGGATTGCTAAATGGGAGTTGATCACAGCTTTTTATGATGGTTTGTTACCGGAAGAAAAAAGATGTGAATTCAATTAGCAATGGAACTTTCTTGACAAATCCCGAAGATGTTGATTGGGAATTCTTGGAGAAAATGAGTGTCAACTCGAAAAGGCAAGCACAATCTAATAGGAGGGCAAGACATCCAATAGCTTCTACTTCATCAACAAGTGATCAAGCCACCAAAGATCGACTTGAGGCATTGGAACGAAAATTTGCCAAGTTGGGGAAAGCTGAAAATCGGGGTGTTGCTCAAGTTTCTCAAGAATATCCTATTTGTGAAAGTTGTGATGAGCTTGGACATACGGCTTTGCAATGTCCATTGGTCCCGGAACAAGTTGAAGAAGTGAATCAAGTGTTTGGGGAAAATAGGCAATTTGACATGAACTCCAACACTTATCATCTGGGAATGAGAAATCATCCTAATCTTAGATATGGGACTTCTTCAAACCAACTCAACCCGGACTTTCAAGGAAACAATCAAAACAGTGGAGCACCATCTCAACCATTCCAAGGCCGAAACTACAACCAAGGGAATTACCAAGGTGGCCAAAATCACGGAGGATTCAATAGAGGCTATCCAAGGAACTATCAACAAGGTAATAACCAAGGTGGACCTTCGGGAAGTAATGATGTGTCAACCCGAGAAATCATGGAGTACTTGAAAGAGATGGATAGCAAGAATGAGATTCGGGACAAGACGGTTGAGTCTTTGCAAAATCAAGTTGGGCAATTGGCGGAGTATGTATCGGCATTAAGGAAGGATCCGGGAAAGCTACCGAGTGATACAAAGATCAATCCACAACACCAAAGTGGCGGCTCCAAGAATGTCAAAAATGTGGAGATCAATAATGTAAGTACTCTTCGTAGTGGTAGGATTTATGATAATAAAGTTGTGCCTCCATCATCACTTGTTGATGGTGTGGTGGAGGATGTTGATGAGGATCAAGATAGTGAGCATGAACCGGAATTTGTTCTACCTAAATCAACTAAAAAAGTGTCTTTCAAAGAGGTAGAAAACAATAGGTCTAATGGTAAATTTTCTGAAAAACAAGGAAAGGATATGGAGGGTAATACCATTCATTTTCCTTTGGCTTTAATTGATCCAAAACTTAGGCCTACACTCAAGAAAAGAGGTCCACATGAAGAAGAAATGTGGGAAATTTTTAAACAAGTCAAAATCAACATTCCTCTTATTGATATAATCAAACAAGTTCCGGCTTATGCTAAATATCTTAAGGAGTTGTGTACCCAAAAACGGCACCATAAACTTCCAAAGAAAATTGTTTTAAATGAAGAAGTTAGTGCCGTTGTGATGGGCATACTCCCACCTAAACTCCAAGATCCGGGAGCGCCTTTAATTACTATTAAAGTTGGTGATTTCAAAATGAATAAGGCACTTTTGGATATGGGGGCGGGTGTGAGTATTCTTCCGGGAAGTTTGTATGACCAATATGACTTTGGACCTTTGGAAAAAGTCGACACCACCTTGGTGATGGCTGATTTGTCACTAAAACTTCCAGAGGAATTGTCCAAGATGTTATTGTGAAGGTGGAGGACTTCTATTACCCCGTAGACTTTTTGGTACTTGATTTTGCACCAAGCGGTAATGTTAGGCAGCCCAATGTCATCATGGGTAGACCCTTTTTGGCAACCGCTAATGCATTAATTGATTGTAGGAGGAGTACGGTTGAAATGACTTTTGGCAACCGTAAGTTGAGGTTAAATGTTTTCGCTAGTGTGCCTAACCCCATAGTTAGTGACGAATGCTTTATGGCTGACGTCATTGATGAGTGTATTCCTCATGAAAATGAGGAAGACACACGGGAGACTTGCGCTTTAGTTGACAGGTTAATCTTCGAGCATAGTAAAGCATTGAAAGCGGAAGAGAAGGAATGGGAGATTATGGCAATTCAAGAAGGTAGACCACCATGGACTCATTTAGTGGAAAGTCTACCGGATCATATTGACACCCATCTCAAGCCATCCATTGAAAGTCCACCACAAGTGGAATTGAAGGAGCTCCCATTACATTTGAAGTATGCATTTTTGGGAGATGAGCAAACTTTGCCGGTGATCATCGCATCAAATTTGGAAGAAGTTCAAGAAAGAGCATTACTAAAGGTGCTCAAGGAATACAAGGCGGCCATTGGATGGACAATTGCCGATTTGAAAGGAATTAGTCCATCAATTGTGATACATAAAATCATCACCGATGCTGAAGCAAAACCTTCACGTGATGCACAAAGGAGATTGAATCCCCATATGCGTGAAGTGGTGAAGAAAGAGGTGCTAAAGTGGTTGGATGCTGGAATTATTTACCCAATTTCAGATAGTACATGGGTAAGTCCAACACAAACGGTACTGTAGATGCAGATTTGTGTGACAGTAGCAACGTAGATTTGATTAACGCTTTTTGTTCTTATGAATATATGTGTAATCGTTTAAATAATAAGTCATTAGGACTTACGTTTGTATTTAATGATTACATTTGAACTTTAATATAAGATCATGTTATGTTTGTGTGTTATATAATTGTTTTGCAGGTACAAGAATGTAGAGCCAAGGTTTATAAGTGTCATAGAATACTTAAACGATGGCTGAACGTTATGTACTAAGCAAAATAAGCATCCAAGATACGCACTTTGTGCTGACGTCATCAGTACGTTGTGGTGTCCTCGTGCTGACGTCAGCACGAAGGCAAGCCGTATGATGGATCTGGGCTTAATCACTTCGTGTGAAGCCCAAGCCCACACGAACACAAACCCTAGTTGTATAAATACATGTAATTTTAAGCGATTCGAAACGAATTAAGAACTTAGAAGTCGAATTGTTGCTCGTGTGACCTCCTACACGAACTAGCACTTCGTGTGTGACCTTAGGTTGGTTAATTGCTGATTAATCGACGAAAGGCAGTAGCAATCTAGTTATCTCAAGAGGATTCCGCACTCTTGACATAACGAATCACGTCTTATTTACGATCCATTCAACGGTAGGGACTTACAAGTGGTAACAGAGCCCTAAGGTTGATTACCAGAAGGTGTAAGATCGTTTGATTTGCTATTGATTGAAAAATCAATTCGAATTTCTAGTTTTCTATAGAATTCGTTATCGTCTTTGTGTGACCTCGTGCTTACGTCAGCACGAGGTGATTCTTGTTCGTGTGCTTACATCAGCACGAACTGCTCTTCGTGGTTTATATCGTGCCAGGTGTCCTTCGTGTGTCACTTCGTGTCACGTGTCCTTCGTGTGACCTCGTGCCACGTCAGCACGAACTCAGTGCCTTCGTGTGTTTTACTTCGTGCCACATCAGCACGAACACGTGTGCTACAGTAACTCATTTTTGTTTTACGATTCAAAATGACTACTGTACCTGCTGCCGGAAACTCTCCTAATGCCACACTTATCAATCAACTTATCATGCACGATCATGAGGTTGGTCGTGGAAACACACCTCCAAATCTTTTCCGTATGGAGAATTATTGGATGTGGAAAAGACGATTTGAAGATTATGTTCGTCTGAATGATATTGATATGTGGGTGGTGATAACTCAAGGTTTTGATTGGCCAACTTATGAGAAAAATGGCGTAATTGGTAGATATACTTATACTGATATGCCAGACGATGAAAAGAAGAAATACGTGGTGGAAGGAAAGGCTCTTTCAACTCTTACTATGGCCTTACCACAAGAAAGTGTACATTTGTTCAAAAAGTACACTACTTCAAAGGATTTATGGGACGCTCTAGGAAAGTACTGTGAGGGCGATGCTACTTTGAAGAGAAATCGTATTAAACTTCTTAAACGTCAGTATGAGGCCTTTAATGGACTGAAAGGAGAATCTCTTGATGAGATAATTGCTCGATTCAGTCATCTGACAACTGAGTTATCGTATTTTGAGGTTGTCTATCCTCAGACTGAGTTAGTAGATAAGTTTTTGGACTCACTACCAAAAATATGGACTGAATATGTTCATCACCTTCAAGATGACAAGGAATACAGTTCATGGGATTTTGAAACAGTAGTCTCCAAACTTAAGAATAGAGAAATGAAAAGAAGAATCAAGGATACTCATGCGGATTTTACTCAAGATCCATCTTTATATCATGCTTCTTCAGTTCATTTGGAAAGTACTAGCTCGGGAACCAATGCATTTCTAAGTGGTGTTGAAGCTACACCAATAGTTGATGCAGATGGAATTGCAGGTTATGTTGCTTATGACAATTCCACAACTAATGTTAAGAGCAACACTCAGTCATATCATTCCATGCCAATGAGTATGAGCTCTGCAGAGGGAAGAATGAATCTCTACTCAGCCTTCTGTTTGGCTCATGAAGCTTATATTGGTGGAAAGGTTACTGATCCTGCATTGATTGATGATGATTACAATCAGATAGATCCTGATGATTTAGAAGAAATGGATCTACAATGGCAGCTTGCAATGTTAACTATTAAAGTCAGAAGGTTTTCTCAGAGAACTGGAAGATTTTTGGGTAATGGCACAAAAGGTTTTGACAAATCCAAGGTGAAATGTTATAATTGCGATGGATTTGGTCACTTTGCAAGAGAGTGTCAACGTCCAAAGAGGACTGATAATACCGTTGCTGGTAGACAAAACTACAATCAAGGCGATATTACTCCACCCAATTACCAGAAAACTCAAGCAATGATTACTTTTCCTGCTACTCCTCAACAGCAAGGTTCTCCTCAGCTTCTGGAGTCCAAGGCTGTTGTTGTTCAAAATCTAGATGGTACTTATCAGTGGGATACACAATCTGAAGATACTTCAAATCATGCATTTTTAGTTGAGATTTATGATGACTATGCGCATGTTGCAAATGAAGTTGCTGAAACAATTGATTATGCTGTATATACTAGTGAAGAGAGAGCATCTGAGATAGTTAAGCAGAATATGAAGAAGGTTGCTGAGATAGTGAGATCTGAGAGTGAACCTATGACAGCTGTTAAAGCTACTGAAGGAAATACTGAGTCATCTAAGCCAGTTGATGACGTTGTCGAGAAGAGCATTGAAGATCAGATGAAAGAATTTGTGATACCTGAAGGTATGACAACTGAAGATTTTGTTGCATACATGGCAGACTGCAAGGCTGCAGATCAGAAGGTATCATGTTCTTTACTTTCAATTGTAAATGTTTGTAAAATGGTGTCTGAAATGAAACTTGAGGTGGTTATCCTTAACAAAGCCGTGTTAAACTTGACTAGTCAAAACTCTACTTTCAAGAAGGAAAACGACTCATTCTTTGCCAAAAATTCTGGTTTGGCAAAACAAGAAAATCTTTATAAAGATAAAATTCGAGCCTTAGATAAAGATGTTCATGTTTTAAAAGAAAAATTAAGAGAGTCAGTTTTAATGGAAAAAGTAGGTAATGAACAGTATGCTAAACTAACTGAGGACTTTTCTAAGAAAGAGAAAGAGTTAGTTGATGCTAAACTGGAAATTGTTAAGCTTAACAACAGACTTGAACAAATTAGAGGTTCTGAACTTATAAGATCAATGCAGTTGCAAACTCCTATTCCACGAGATTCAAAGAATAAAAGTGGTTTGGGAATGGATTATAAAGAAGTTAGAGGTCCTTTTAATGATAATTATAGTGAATCTCTAGCAAATCTAACTGAGAAAGAAGAAATTCTTGTTGGTCAATCTTCTTTGTCTCAGACAGAAAACCAAACTGATAATCTTAAGACCTCTAAGAGTTCACTGAAGAAGACAAGACCTAAAAATAAGAAAACTGAAACTGTGACTTCATTTGTCAAACCGTTGGATCCTAATAATGTTGTTTTTGATCCAAATGTACTAGTAGGATCTAATTGTGTGAATCCAACTTGTCATGTTGAGAAAATTATAAAATGTTTTACAATGAAAGGATGTGATACTGTATTCACGTCTACTGAAATTGATTTTGAGGACCAGTTCACCTGGTAAACTGGCCAGTCTCCAGTTGCATCTGGAGACCCAGTGAAACTGGATACCTAGATGATTTGTCGAGAAATATATTGAAGTCCAGTTGCACCGTACAGTTAACGAAACTGAAGACTTCCTCCAGTTGAGAACTGACCAAGTTGAAGAAACATTCCAGTTGAAGTCGAAGACAACAAATGGAAGATAGAGAATGGCAATGGCAGCGAAGCCCAGTTGACATTCTAGTCAGTTACAAACTGGAGACCATCAGTGGAAAGCTCTTACAAAGCTTTACACTGATTACGAGGAATTGACTTTTATGCTTTATGTACCTTTACCCGGATAATAAGACTCATCTTATTATTTAAGTAATAAAAGGTACATAAAGGTGGTTGAGTAAAGTCGCTTTATCATGCGACTTTACACTGCTTTTTAAGGAATTAAATGCTATTCCTTAAATGATCTCAACCACATTTGTACGGCCAAAGTTAACATCCCAATGTTAACTTTGCCTATAAATACAAGTCATTGCACAACAAGAATATGCAAGTAAATCACATAAGTTGAATACTTCACACTTTGCAAACCTGCAATATTCTTGGTGAACTTGTGCAATATCTCTCTCAATCGCTAAAAGGAACATTTCACAACTTTAAGTGTTTCGATTGTCTTGAGAAATTCCGAGTGTAGATCAATTGTATTTCATAGGTTGTTAGGATATTTACATTCTTGTATTATCTTGGTTCGCATCAACCTTGTAATTTATTTAACATCAATAAATAAATTACACATTGAAAATTACATATTGTCTCATCAAGTTATCTTACAAGTATCTTGTATTATTGCATTGTTCTTTACTTATTGTCATTTAAATAAGTAATCTATCTAGAACTTGGTATATACACACTGCAACTGGTCGTCTCCAGTTCAGTGCATATATTGCAAAGTAACTCCACCATCGACATAGAGGTGTCTTCAGTAGTACCATCTATTGAGTTGGGACTTACAAGTGGTATCAGAGCAGAAGGCTAATAAACTTGCCTAGATCTGCTAAAATGAACACTACTGAAGGTGGAGATGGTTCTGGTCAAGGTGAAATCCCTTTGAATAATAATGCCCAACCTTTTCAAAATGTTAATACTAACCCTCCTCCTACTACTACCCCAAACCACGTCCATGTACATTACTCTAACACTCCTGTTCCCAAATTCGATGGAAACAGTGAAACTTTTGGTACATGGAAGGCTAGAATGCTTTTGCATTTTGGTGGGATTGAAAGGTATATGTTGAAAATCCTTAAGGATGGACCATATATACCCATGTCCCTTGGGGTCAGTCATCTTCTAGATCCAACTGGAAGAAGAGGTTCAAGAGAAAAGCCCG
>CM067175.1:96987213-97029587 GCA_034093135.1 Erigeron breviscapus
CAAACCAAGGGAACAATGGAAATCAAGCTAACCGAGGAAATGTTGGGAATCAAGGCAACAACGTTAACCAAGGAAATCGTGGCAATCAAGGAGGTCAAGCCCGAGGAAGGGTGTATGCCATGGGAGCAAATGAGGCACGTGATGACCCTAATGTCATCGTAGGTACGTTTCCAATAAATAATGTTTACGCATCTATGTTGTTTGATTCTGGAGCCGAAAGAAGTTTTATTTCCTTGAATTTAAAGAACTGATTGATAAGAAACCTAGTGAACTGGAGGAAACTTATTATGTTGAATATGCTAATGGAAACGAGTATAAGGCTAAGGAAATTATTGCTGATTGTAAGTTAACTTTAGATGAGAAGGACTATAGTATAGACTTGATTCCCATAGAAATAGGAAGTTTTGATGTGATAGTAGGAATGGATTGGTTGTCGAAAATGCGTGCTGAAATACTTTGCCATGAAAGGATCATTAAGATTCCTTAGATAGCGGTGAGGTGCTAATAGTTCAAGGCCATAAGGCGGGAGTCCAACCTAAGTTGGTGTCGTTCATGAAGGTGAGGAAGTACCTACGGAAGGAATACCACACATACTTGGCACAAGTAGTGGATAAGCGAGTGAAAGATAAGGATCCTCTCAAGGTAACAGTGGTTAGAGATTTTCTAGATGTGTTTCTGGACGAACTACCTGGACTTCCCCCAGCAAGACAAGTAGAGTTTACTATCGATTTAGTTCCCGGGGCAGCCCCCTTTTCAAACTCTTTTATCTGTTTTACTTACGGGGTGAAAAGCATGATTAATTAAAATGACTTCATCTTATGAAATGATTCTTTGAAATAATGATAATGATATGGGAATTATATTGTATGTTCAACGCGTTATATGTTATATGATGAGCTTGAGTACTGTCAAACGGTGGTCCCCTGTACACTACTATTAACTCATTTGAGGCCTGTAGTTAGAGGGTTGCGCAACTAGGACTTGTCCCCTCATCCACTATTATAGGTAACGGTGGGATGTTTGGTCTGCCTTTGTGGTCACCTCATCGCCAGTCTGGCCTCGCGGTGTTCTAACTACTATATATTTATGGGCGTCTCCATGGCACGACCCTGGGTTATCTTTATGCACGTGATTGACAGCATGTGCTTATCATTATCTTATCATTTGGGACATTATATTGATTATTGGGACATAACTGGTCTTAGTAGTGGCTCAAGAACAATCTCATCGAATTACGTCATGGTAGTCTTACCATTGACCCAGAGGTACTGATATTATATTATGGATGGAAATTATTAATTGAACATACGGTTTGGGTATGGACAGTATGATGGAATTCTTGGAAGCTTTATGACATATTCTTTCTTGAATTGGATTAAATACATGTGTGTTGTTAGCATAATCCTATGAACTCACTCAACTCTCGTAGTTGACACTTTTTCTTCATGCTTTTTCAGGTCTAGGGCAGTAAGTTAGCTTTTTGGACCGCTTCATGGACGATGTGTTTATTTGTTGCATGTTGGACTAGTAACGCAAACATTCGATCTTTTGATTATGAATTTGGTTATGTAATGTTTATTAAACGTCCGCTTGAACTTGTAACCTTTTGAATTTGGACGGCATTTGAAACTTTATGTTGATGTTTTATACTTAAATCTTTTGTACCATGTCGTTCTGTGGCATCTCGTGTTTCCGCTATAGTCGGGGTGTTACACTGAATACATTGCCGCTCAGCGAATCTCCTTTCCCCAGTCTCATGAAATCATTACCAACGGTAGTGATAGTATACTGGCTGAATATGGAGAAAACAGCCAAGTCACTAACATGGTTGTTCTAAACACTGGAAGCTCTGTCACTTTTACCTCTGAAGATCAATTCTTCACACGAGAGATTACTCATGATATGCTTCCTGCTCATCAGCTAGTTGATTTCCCAGTTGATCCAAATGCTGATCCTAGAGCCCCTCTTCCTCTCGTTTTAAATGATGGTGACTTTGCTCATCTTCCTCTCACATCCTCTGCTGACGATACTATCAGCGAGGATGCTCATGATTCTTCCTAAATCCTTCTTATGTTATCCTGCAGGCCTCACTAGGAAAAGAAGTGTGGTATTTGGACAGTGGCTGTTCAAAACACATGACTGGATCCAAGGACCTGCTGGATAACTTCATGGAGACCGATGGTCCCACAGTTGTGTTTGGTGACAATTCTACTGGCCAAACTGAAGGATATGGGTCTCTCTCCCATGGGCTGATCAAATTCACTAAGATTGCTTATGTGAATGGATTGAAACACAATCTGATCAACATCAGTCAATTGTGCGATGCAGACTACAAGGTTATCCTTGATAAGCATCAAGGCACAGTGATCAATGTCAATAAAGAAGTGGTCTTGGTTGCTCCAAGAAAAAGGGATATCTACTTGGTAGATTTCACTCCTGTCAAAACTGACAGCGAGACCTGCTTCTCAAATCAACTGGTTATGGCACAAGCGTATGTCGCATGTGAACTTCAAAACCATAAACTCTTTGGCCAAGAAAAATCTAGTTCGAGGCCTTCCTCCTCTCACTTATGAGAAGGACAGGCTCTGTGGTGCTTGTGAAAAAGGTAAAAGCCACCGAGCCACCTTCAAAACCAAACAGGCCAACTCTATCAGTGGCTGTTTCCATCTCCTTCACATGGACCTTTTTGGTCCAGTAAATGTCCAAAGTCTAAGGGGTAGCAGATACACCTTAGTTATTGTGGATGAATATTCACGATATACTTGGATAATCTTTCTTCATTCTAAGAGTGATGCTGCTGAGGAAATAATTAATTTCATTAAAAAGATGGAAAACCTCAACAGCATACGTGTTAAAGAACTTAGAAGCGATCATGGCACTGAGTTCAGAAACCACACTCTTGAGACTTTTTGTGCTGATCAAGGGATTAGACAAAATTTCTCTTCTGTTCGCACTCCTGAGCAAAATGGGGTAGCTGAAAGGAGAAATAGAACTCTTATTGAAGCTGCAAGAACCATGCTCAGTGAGTCCTCTCTTCCTAGTAAATTCTGGGCTGAAGCAGTCAGTACTGCTTGCCACACTCAAAATAGGTGTCTTATTGTCAAGCGACATGATAAGACTGCCTATGAAGTTCTCAAGGGCAAGAAACCTCAAATTGGATACTTCCATGTCTTTGGTTGCCCAGTTTTCATCCTAAATGATAAGGATCATTTAGGAAAGTTTGATCCCAAAGCTGATGATGGCTACTTTCTAGGATATTCTTCTATAAGCAAAGCTTTCAGAGTTTTCAATACTCGAACTCAAAAAGTAGATGAATCAATTCATGTTACTTTTGATGAAAGTTGTTCAGCTTTAGGTGATCTCTCAAATGAGTCATCTGCTGAAATAATTCTCAGCGATCTATCTGACTCGTCTGAAGTATCAGCGACACATCATGATGTTGCTGAACAACCTATCGCTGAGTCCCCAAGTTCTTCACCAAATGATGAGTACATTGCTGCTCACATTTATTCTATAGATCCAGTTGAGCCTCTTCTTCGAACAGTTAATGCCACTTCCATTAATGTTCCTCTCTCAACTGAACCTCAAGATGCTGACGGTGCCGCTGAGGAAACATTTCATGATGCCTCACCGAATCCTCTTTCAGGAGACACTGAGGATGACACTCCTCAGCAAGAGGTACCCACTGTTCTCAGTGACCCTCCTGTCAGCAACCCTGAACCATTGCTAACCATTGATCTCTCCTCCTATACTCCCACTCCTAGTGAAACTACCACCACAGTATCTGCTATGAATCATTCTTCTATTCACACACCATAACTCAAATGGACTGTTGATCACCCTCTTGACCATGTGATTGGTAATCCACACAATGGTGTCCAAACTCGCTCAGCGACAAGTAATACTTGTCTCTATGTCAATTTTCTATCTCAAATTGTGCCTGCCAATATTGGTGAAGCCATGGCTGATCCCTCATGGGTGGAAGCTATGCAAGAAGAACTAACATAATTTTAAAGACAACATGTTTGGTTCCTTGTTCCTCCTCCCTATAAAGAACCCATTGGCACTCGATGGGTTTATAGGAATAAGATGGATGAAACTGGTGTGGTCATCAGAAACAAGGCAAGATTGGTTGCTCAAGGTTATACTCAAGCTGAAGGCATTGATTATGACGAGACCTTTGCTCCAGTCGCTCGTCTTGAAGCCATTCGTCTCTTTCTCGCTCATGCTTCTTACAAAGGCTTCATTGTCTATCAAATGGACGTCAAGAGTGCCTTCTTAAATGGTGATCTTGATGAAGAAGTCTATGTTAAGCAGCCTCCTGGCTTTGAGGATCCAAAGCATCCTCACTATGTCTACAAGCTAAACAAAGCTTTATATGGTCTTAAACAAGCTCCTAGAGCTTGGTATGACACTTTGTCTACCTTCCTTCTTTACCATGGATTTCGTAGGGGAACCATTGACAGCACCCTCTTTATCTACAAGCATAAGGGTGATGTTCTGTATGTGCAGATTTATGTCGATGACATTATCTTTGGTTCCCTGTCCACCAAACTCTGTCGAAAGTTCAGTTCTCTTATGTCTAGCACTTTCGAGATGAGTATGATGGGTGAATTAACTTTCTTTTTAGGATTACAAATCAAGCAGCTTCCCACTGGAATATTTATCAATCAAGAAAAATATATTCGGGATATGTTGCATAAATTTGACTTCACCCATGTCACTCCAAAGGGAACTCCAATGTCCCCTCCTAATAATCTTCACGCTGACCCTGATGGTAAGTATGTGAATCCTAATTACTATCGTGGCATGATTGGGTCACTCATGTATCTCACAGCGAGTCGCCCAGACATCATGTTTGCAACATGTCTCTGTGCTCGCTATCAAGCTTCTCCTAGAGAATCTCATCTCCTCGCTGTGAAACGTATCTTCAAATATCTCAAGGGTACACCCACGCTGTGTCTTTGGTACCCAAAAGACTCCAACTTCGAGTTAGTTGGATATTCTGACTCCGACTATGCTGGTTGCATGCTTGATCGCAAAAGCACCAGTGGAGGATGTCAACTGTTGGGGGGGGGGAGCTGACTAGTTGGACTAGTAAAAAGCAACACACAGTTTCCATCTCCACAGCTGAGGCAGAATATGTCTCTGCAGCGAGCTGTTGTGCCCAAATGCTATGGATGAAACACCAGCTTGCTGACTATGATTTGGAATACTCTAAAATTCCAATCATGTGTGATAATACAAGTGCTATTGCTATTACACACAACCCAGTTCAACATTCCAAAACTAAGCATATTGATATTCGATATCACTTTATTCGTAATCATGTCATGAAAGGTGACATCGAGATCTACTTCTTTCCAACTGATGATCAACTAGCTGACATCTTTACTAAACCATTGGATGAAACTAGATTCAAACTGCTTGTTAGCAAGTTAGGAATGTTGAATGGGGAATCAGCGACATAACTTATCATGTATGCTAATTCAGCGAGCTTAAGTTAGTCTTACTCGCTGATCTCAAAGCAATGAAGAGCTTAAAGTCTTCATCTAGTCCAGTAGCAAACGGCTATTGGTAAAGACTTATAAAATCCATTGATCCCTGTTGCTTTAGGAAAAAGCAAATAATAGCAATGAAGAGCTAAAAGTCTTCATCTAGTCCAATAGCAAACGGTTATTGGTAAAGACTTATAAAATCCGTTGATCCCTGTTGTTTTGGGAAAAAGCAAAATAAAAGCAATGGAGAGCTAAAAGTCTTCATCTAGTCCACTAGCAAACGGCTAGTGGTAAAGACTTATCAAATCCGTTGATGGCTGACAGTTTGCCAAAAACTGTAGTCAGCGACCAACGTTAGTTGTGAAGTCGCTGACAAAAACTTTAAACATGCTGAGCACCCTTCAGCATGTAATCTTTCCAAATATCCTTCTTAAGAAATTAAAATTCTCATTTAATAAAACATAGGATATTTTCAAAACAAAGTGTTTTCAAAGTAACTATGTGGGTGACGTGGCAAAATCTTGAACCACATGTTTTATATATTCAAACTGAAAGGTCACCTCGATTTTTGCCCTGATCACATCATTTGTCTGTATGTGACAGTCTGACTGACAGGTTACGACTGCTCAATACGGCGCACACTCAAGTATTTTTTATTGGATAAAATTTCTTTTCCTTTATTTAAACGTTACTCTCAAAATCTTTTTATATATTATACATATGTACGAAATAGTTGTTGGTTACAACTGTTCCACAGCTTGAAAAAGAGGAGAGAGAAATTATGTTGTAAAATCGTGGCCCACCACCATACCCTATATATACAACCTCACTCTCACAACCTTATTTTCACGCTCCCACATAACTATTCACCTTCTCTCAAACCAAATGTCTCTCTCCATCTGTTTCATCTTCCTTCATAAATCTCTTTCATCTTCTTTTCTACCAAATCAATGGCTTCTTCATCTCAAATCCCTCAACAACAAGAAAATGTTGAGATCCCTTCTTCTTCTTCCCCCGCTGTACAAAATCCACCTGTTCCTGAACCCCAAGTTCAGGAACAAACTCTTATTACCTATTTAAATTCTCCAGTTTATACTCCGGTTAATGTAAATAAATCCTCAAAAGTTTCCTTTTCTCCCTCGAAGATGATTGTTAAACCCAACAATCATCTTGGCTCGCTTGACGTACCAAAAGGTACAAAAGGGTATAAGCCAATGCTGGATTTCATCCATGCATCTCCTGCAAATAATTGCATCATGGCGGACCCAGAAAATATTTTTGTCCATCTTCTTAGAGAATTCTGGTGGACTTGTGATTATGATGATGCAGGCAAGTCCATCACTGGGTCTGTCCGCCAGGGGGAGAAGACAATCACCATCACTCCTGCTTCTCTTCGTCTCACCCTTGGGTTTCCACAAGAAACCGATGATAACAAATTTGTGGCACCATCAAGTGAAAGTGAATGGAAGGCATGGTTGCCCTTAATAGGATACAATTATAACTTGATAAACCCTCCAGCGATTCCAAGCAATCCATTAAAGCACAATCTTCCCGGAATCTGGAGAGTTCTGTTCACTCATGTGATTCAATGCATGGGTGGAAATTCTGGGTCTTACAATCAGGAATCATCTACATCGATGCCCATAATCCACGCTCTTGCTGAAGGACGATTTGTTGATTATGCCCAGCTGATCTTCAATGATATGAAGAACAAGATCAGCATGAACAATAGGTCACACACTGTGCCCTTTACAAGATTCTTCTCCCTTATTTTCAAGGAGGCGCTGGGTGATGAGTATGTGCTACCAAATGCTTCAACAATTCCAACAGCAAGGGTTGGAAACAATATTTACAAGCAACCAGCTGAACACTTGGTTGCTCGCCTCACTCCACATATAAAAGAGGTACTTTTCTCCCTTAACTCTTCTTTATACCCCAAAAACAGCGACTGAGAGGCAACACTTCCTACTGATGAAGTGGCTGATACGGTCGCTGTGGATGCTCAAATGCCTTTAGAGGCTGGCTCGCTGGCAAACCCCCCAAAAAGTCTCCAAAAAGACCAAAGCTAAATCCAAGGCAGCATCCTCAACCCAAAATTTACAATCTTCACCCTCCGCTGACGTCCCAAAATGTAAGCAGAGTGTATCAAAGGGCAACCCCAAGGTTAGGAAGTCCACAACACCCATGGACATTAGTACCCAAGCCACCTCATCAGCAGCCTCCCAACAGGCTGTTGACGAGTTAAATGGGAACAGCAGGCAGCCACCTCAAACTTCTGTAGGCGAGGTTGGTGAAGATATTGGGTCACCCCAACCCACTAGAGGTCAAAGTCCAACTCCACCCCCAAATAATTCCCCTTCTTCTCAATTACCCTCTGAGTCGTTGACAGCAGCCAGATCACAGGTGATGCTAGAGTCAACACATTCTACGGCCGATGATGTCTTGGTGGAACAACACACTGAGATTGAGGCACAAGGTTCCCTCACCCCTCCTTCTTCTATTGTCTTGGAAACTGTCTGTGCAGGGACTGAGACAAATATATTATCAAGTGAAATGGAAACTGATGAAGATCTGGGCAGTGAGTTTGACATCCAAGATGATGATGCTAAAATCACACTCGCTGCCGCAGAAGAAAGTGAAGAAGAGGCAAATATTAGTGGCTTCTTGGCAGAAGACTTGGGATATTTGTTAATCTCCTCTCCTCCTACTGAATTTGAGGATGTCCCAGAGTCGTTGGCTGATATGCCTCCTCCACCAAGCTACTCTCCAAGGCCCACAGCTGCCTTTGAACAAGTTGGTTTTTATGAAGACTATGTGCCTGAAGTGAATGATGTTGAGCTTCAGCGAAGGGTGGAATTATGTCACCTTCAAAGAATAAGGCCAGCTGTTTATGTTGAGGTGGAAGAAGTTGATGATGAAATAATCATGGAAGTGTCACCATTGCACCACCCAGATTTTTTCAGGGTTCCTTGCTCTAAGTATCCTGTCACTCTAAAGGATCTCAAGGTCCCTTCTGCTGATGAAGAACTCACCACTGCTTTTACAGCTGTCAATATACCTGTTCTGGATTATGTTGAAACTCGTCAGCTACAAGAATTGTTGAGAAGGGTGCAAATCTGCCAAAGTCAAGGGAATAGACATGGATACTTGTATGCTGGCTGGTAGACCAAGTAGCTCAGGTTCATATTGAGGCTCATGACAACTTTCTAAAGTTGATAGCTGGAAATGATGTTGTGAAAGATGAGCTGACCACTCTTCAAGGTATGGTGTCTGGGATCACCAAGAATCAAGTCACCCACACCAAGTCCAATGAGCAGCTGTTAAGACGAAATCAATCCTTGCTGAATGAAAGCATGAAGAGGGTTAGCACCTCTAACTCCGCCATCTCCGCCTCGCTGGACAAATTGAAAGCTGAAGTCCATTCAGCGAAGGTCACTGAACAGCCTGGTCTCTTATCATCTCTTCAGCAACTCTCTCAATCCAACATTCTTTTCACCGCCCATCTCCATCAACTACAAAACACTGTCTCATCCTTCTCCGCTCACCAAGATAATTTTCGCACTTCCATCACCCAAGAAATCCACTCTCTCAAAAATAAACTCTTCTCTCAAACTCCTTTCCAAATAGCTGTTGACAAAAAGCTACTTGACGAATCTGTCAACCGTACCAAGAAGCTTGAAAAAGAGGTTGAAAATCTGAAGGGTATGATGGTTGAAATGCTGGGCCTCCTCACGAAAGATAAAGTGGAAGTAGCTGGTTCCTCAGCTACTTCCAAGGGGGAGAAAAACATTGAGAAGGATCCAGCATCTAATCTTCCCCAAGCTCCCCTCACTGAAAACATTGGTAATGCTGAGATGGTTGATGAACCGGCAGCAAACGTTGAGGGGGAGCAAACAACAATTGCTGAGAAGGTTGTTAAACCGGCAGCAAGTATTCAAGGGGAGCAAGCTGAGAAGGTTGTTGCTGAGAATGTGCCAGCAAAACCAATAAATGTTTCTATCTTCAAGCCTACTGCTGAGTTCCACGCTGCCCTTGAAAAAAGATATGCTGATAAGGGTAAAGCAGCAGTGGTTACTCAAAGCAAGCCACCAAAGGTTCCCATTTCAGCAAGGGAACAACAAGAAAAGTTAATGTCTGGAGCCTTTCCCAAATCCACAACTTCTACTGCTGAACTGTCTCCTGAGGAAGTTGTTCGTCAACATGAACGGTTAAGTAAGAAGAAAGAAGAGGAGCTGTCTCAGAAGTTTATAAGTGAGCAAGTTGTTGGTGATGAACTTAAAGATGCTGATGATGAGACAAAGAGGTTGGCTCAGCAATCTGGTGGATTGGCAATCTTGAAAAAGAATGAAGAAAACTTCTTTGCCAAAAGAACAAAAACTTTTGAAGAAGGACATGCGACCTACCTCAAATCAAGAGAGGTAAGGCAAAGGAAAGAAGAGATCACGTCCGTCCGGGTCTCGCTAACCCAACAAGGGATGAATCTTTCCATACAAAGAAAAGGAGTGCCCAAGTTGTATACGCTGAAAAATAATACTAAGGATACACTTGGGCCAACTGAATGGATCGAAATTTACAAGCTGATCAAGGATAAGACAGCTGTAAGTTATGAACCGCTGATCAAGATGGCAGGTGAACAGATAAGGCTTATTCGCAAAATGAAACAAAAATACAAAGTCAAAGACTCTCTGCTCAGCGCTGCAAGACATCCCTTCCCTCCTCCTCAGCAACCAAGAAGTGGTGTGAAGAGAACAACTTCTGGTCAAGAGATATCTCAGCGTCCCTTCATTCTCAGAGCTGTTCCAAAGACTGATATAGATGAGGAGCCTCTGCTGAATCTAAGAATGCCTTCTAGAACCCTCTTTATGGATGTAGCTTATGATGACAAGCTGGGAGGTTTCTGCTTTTGCAATGTCCATGGTCATGAACTCTTCTTCAGGACCAATGAAATTGGAATTGCCCCCTCTACTTTTCTTTTGAAAATAAGAAAGTATTGTACTCAGTCGTCCAACAATCCCGAATTTATAAAGCTAATTGATCAAGAGCTGCTGAAGCCTGAAAGACAACAAGACAAAGCTTTCATCGAGGCCAAGCAAGAGTCGCAATGGGATTAAGGAGACTTGTAACCTTTGTAATGCTGTTTTTTATTGTAAAGTTGTTTGTCAAATAAATAAGATCAGCATTCCTTCATTTCTATCTATTGTACTTCTAAGAAGTAACTTATACTCAGCAAGTCTCCTCAGCGAATAGGGGAGATTGTTGAGTCATGGATTCGCTGAAGATTACTTGCTGAGTCAAGTAGTCGCTGACAGCCTCAGCGAGAAGTTTCATCAGCGAGCCTTCAGCGATCATTATTATCTTCGAGTTAAAGGATAAGTTCAATGACTCACCGTCATATGTTGTAAGTTAAATATAGGTGGGAAAATGAAGATAAGAAGACTGGTCCCAAGGACACGTGTTGCAAGATCAAGATGGAGCCATGTGACCTTGTACCAAAATGGTACTAAGGTGTTTCTTTTTCATGCCGTTTTGGGAAAGAAACAAGATGGCAAACAGAGATGTCTGAAGACCAATCTTACACACCAATAGATAGTTGACAACCTTCATGTGTCAACATCTATTGGGTTGTCATGTGATGCCTTTTCTCCCCTATATAAAGCATCACTTGACCTAGCCGCAAAGTTGTTGGTTCATTCTACAATAGTCACTTAGTGTGTTTTTCTCTCATTGTAGAATTGTATAATTGTTAAGTTTTCGTGTGTGCAAAAACTTAACAATATTTCTTTCTTTCTTTCTTTGTAAACCAACCATGTATTCACCGTTTAATTAATACTACTTATGATTAAACGTGTTTACTTTCTTGTCTTGCTTTCTTAGTGTAATTTACATTAGTTGTTTAATTATATATCGTTGCAAACTTGGGACTTTCACTATGCCCTATAGACGAGGTAACACCATGATCACCCTTCGTCCGCCTCTACGGTTTTGTATAGCGGCACAAAAAGACTTTTTCGAAACCCTAAAGTGCGTTGTATCTATTATATATTATGTTTCTTTTTTTCTCCTCCTACTTGCGTATGTATTAAGCTAATTTCATAATTGTCATTGGTGTGGCACTTTAACTACTTACAAATTGAGCCCCTCTATTCTCACATTAAGACATAAATGATTCCTAGTTCTTGCAATCAATTTTTATAATCATAATTTGATCAATTATTAGCAATTTAGTAGCTATTATTTATATATATCAATCGTACAACCAATTAACATTATATAAACAATTAACGCTTAACGGCTCTAACACGTAGTCTAGATATGATGTCCTGACTAACCGTTACTCTGTAAAAACTGTTAAAATATAAAGTTTAGAATGTTACAATTACACCCTTCTTAAGAGGATTATGTCCCCAGAATCTGCTTTAACTTAAAGAGACGAGGTCACTGCTATAGTAATTGGCAAAAGATTAAAAGACAAAGGACGACCTCGATCTTTTTATCAGTATTAGGTTCTTTTATGCGGGAAGACCATGCATATGTTCACTCGGATGCGTACCACTCTTAGTTCCTCTTTGGGTGGTGTTAAGTGGAACTCGTCACCCCATCATACTCCCTTTAACAAAACTGAACACTAATTGTTTAAACTATGCCTTCACACAATACACCAACATAACGAGACTTGAGGTTTGCCTCAAGGTACAATGCAACATTCATGCAATGTATGCATTTCTCACTCTAGCTCCTTAATTTTAAATAAACAAACCACGTACTCCGTGAATCCCTAACTGTGATCAGTACTCGGTCAACTCATCATGGAACACTTATTTGACTAATCAATCTGATTATATCAAGTATAACCACTTGGTTTCGAAGGATAACTCAACATTTAAGAAAAAAAAAATCTGTATGAAAATCATAAGTTGTTGTCATCTAAGAAAAATTCATAAATTTCCACATTCAACCAAAAACTAAGCCAACAACCATAAGTTGAGTTTAATCCGAACTTTGTCTGAAGGGCCGTTTTTGTATAGATCCTCAAGGAACTTTTAATAACTGTTGCTCATGCTAAAAAGACTACATCTTAGGAGCACACTTGAATTTTTGTAAATTTTTCTCATACGTCTAGACCACCTAAAAAGTTTCACACGTTCGGCCTCGTCAGAATTCTGGCAAATTTAAGTTACTGTCTTTTGTCAACTAAATGGAGGTTTAAAACTTCGAATAGGATTATAAAACTCTATCAAAGTTAAGTACGTTAAGACCCAAAACTAACAGTAGCAAAAGAATTAGATCGGTCCCTTCTTCTAATTTCGAGATATGGCTCTTCAAAGTTAGACAAAATTTAGGACAAGGCTGTGTAAAATTCCTAGTGTTCAAAACTTCAGAAAAATACAAAACATCCCTTTTTCCAATGTTCCTTCTATCACAAGATAATTTAGTAGAAAAAAATGAATATAGCTCACAAAAGTCATCTTCTTCAAGTTCCCATGAATCATCACTAGCTTTGCTTGCTCACCATATAGCAACCATAAAACACCATCCTAAGCTTCCCTTAGCCTTACTTCATCACCAATCTTATCACACCAAAATTTCAAAAAATGCAATAAAGAGGCCAAAGGGTTTAAGGTTCTGGCAAGGGTTTTAATAATCTAGTCAAACGGAATGGGCAAGTAATTACTCTTTAAATTACTATAACTCGTATATAGAATGACCATATTGCCCTATGCACCACCCTAATCACAGTATAACCCAACTTAATGACGTCACACCTTAACAATAACACAAAATGGTTGTTTTTTTTTTTTACATAAATGACACATACGTTAATCTTCATAATTACTACATTATAACCTACACATTCACTACATATAATTACATGTCACACAACATTATCCACATAATAATTAAAAGTCATTAACCACATAAGGTTATAAACACTACATAGTAATATCACCAACTCAAATTTATCCCACACCGGTTAACACAAATATGCCACATACACTCGTGTCGTGATACATTTGCAATTACGTTCGCGACCGGAATTGTAACTGTATCCTTCCATACGTATACCCGGTAACCCTTCTGTGCATCACCTACTTATCACCCTTCAAATATCCAGCATTAACTCTACTTGTCAAGTTCAAGTCCATGTCCTTTGAACTAGTAGACTTAACAACATTGTCTACCAATCACTTCACTCCTCACGTACCTTTAGACTTCATTTAAAACTCAGTCCCTGTTGCGCCGCAACATACCACATTGTGCCGCAACTTATCTTCCCTGCTTCCCAGTTGTGCCGCAACCAATCCGTTGCGCCGCAATTCAAGCCTCAGTTGCGCCACAACCTACATGTTGCGCCTCAACTTATAATCCTGGAAACTGGTTGAGCCGCAGCTAGCTGGCTGCGCCGCAACTAGCCCCGTTTCTGCACCTCTTCGATCGATTAAACCCCAAAACAGGTCCAAACGACTCCAGATCAAAAACACAACTTTAATACATATCATAGCACCGTCTTTTTGAGAATCATACTTCATATGCACATATATACTTTTCACTGATCTTCACCCATTTCCACACACTTGAGGCATCAACGTCATTAAAGTTTGCTACACGGTGTTCACTCTCGACACATAAGGATTCAATACATAGAAACCTCTCCAACTTCGTTACTTTCTGCACCGGTCAACACAAGCATGGCCATAAAAACACGCTCGCGTCGTGATACGCTTGCAATTATGTTCTGGACCATAATTGTAATTGTATCCTTTCACACGCATGTTCGTTACCACGTTTGTGTATCGCCCCTTTTTCCCATCAATTCTAATTCACATGACTTTCAGCACACATACAACATCTCATATCCTTTACGGTCCTTGTCACTAACCCCATGGCTAGACAACAATGATGGAACGCCATCTCACCTAATCCTCCAACCTTTGTACATCTCAACAACTTCTCACATAATATAAAGCACAAGTTTATCAAATTCAGTTAGAGGAGTAGAAGATCACCTCGAGCACCGTCTATCGTAGCAATAGGATAACTTAGCGACGGGAAAAACGAGAAATAAAATAATAAAGGCTAAAAACTTATTCACATATCAATAAACAATCATCATATAGCCTTAATCCTACACTCTCACTCATCCCAAACCCATCCTAAGGCATATCATCTCAAAGCTAAGCATATCTACTTAAGCCTAACTTGTCGTCTATCAGTTTAAGTCCAATTCCTATGGCACACTTATAGTCATTGGTTCACTTAAACCATTTCTCTGATACCAACTTGTAACACCCGACGTTTAAAAATATGGGTTTTCAAAAACTTTCACCTAACGGTGTCAAATTGCGGAAGAAAAGACTTTAAAAGTCAAAATCGATAAAAACTGTTCGGTTTCTACGTTTAGTTGGTGTTACATGCAATACCATCAAATAGTTTAAAATGAAAACCCAACGGTTGCCCAACACAAAACAACCGTTCGACAATACTACATAAATTCGACATCAAGTACGAAATGTAAATAAATGTCTAAAGAAACAATCGTCTATGGGTAGCTAAGTTCTCCTACATGCATCTACCCAACTCTCACTCTTATTCCTGCATCAACTAGTCCTTCAAGCTAAACCTGAGAGAACAACCACATTTAAGAAACAAGTGTTAGCTAACGAATTAGCTAAGTAAGATAACACTTAAATTAAAAGCATTTGTCCAATTAAAACATTTCTTCATTATTAGACAAGTTCATTAGGCACAACACCCATCTCACATTCACACATATACTGCATTTTAACTTCATATCAATTAGGATGAATCACCCTAAATGTGCCTATCCTTCATTTTAACCACACGTTATCACACATATCTTCGTTAACTGCATATAAGTGTAACATAAGTCACACCCGACTAGATGCTTCACCAAAAGGCTAGTCATACTTCGTCGTTAAGGAATGGCAAGCCAATCCAAGAGTAATCCGTATGTGGAGGTTGGTCAAACCCTTCGTATTACTCGCCCTGCATTATAAAGACCATGTTGCAAGGAGCCACCCAAGCAACAACTATGTTAGCGCACTCGTCCGGCTAAGACAAGTACGAGTTAAGCTTAACACTTTCCCTGCATTATATTTACGAGCTCGGTTTCACACATATGGTTTAGGTAACACACATTCCTAAACTGTCACACACATATAGTCTAGGTAACACACATTCCTAGACATTCACACACTTTAACTTCATTACGTTTGGATCCTTAAACGTGCAAGTGACATGACAACCTAATAAGTCTAGTGAGCTAGGTGTACAAGCCATGTAAGCATGCATATATCACACATCAACTTCATTTCTACATTTCATGTATAATGAGATACTTCGTAATACTACATAAACTGCATAACAATAAACATCCCAAACTTTTATTTAACGTTTGACTAATGCCGTTAGGTCAATTTGGGGTGTCGTTAAGTCTTTACTTAATATTTGAATGTAGTTATGTGTGGTTAATGTAGATAAAGTAGTTAGGTTTAAAAGCCTAAATTTTAATGACGAATAAAAGTGTGATTAATGTCGCTTAAAGGCTATGTAGTGCCTTTTAATGAAGGACTAATGTTGTATATGGTCAATAATGCAGTTTGTGGCCATTAATGAAGGGTTTAGAAGTCCAGGGACTGATTTCGACATAGGTTGAAATCTAAAAACGGGATTAAGGCTTTGATGGGTGTAATTAGGGTGAATTGAGCAGCCATTAGCAAATATTAACTCATACTCAAAGTCTCTCTAATCTTTCTTGATTTCTAAAGCAATTAATCTAGTTTTTGGGTCTAACGATTGGGTATTTTGGTGTTGGAATCGATCAACCATCTAGCAAGCAGGTAATCATTGAATCGTTGGTTGTATTTTCAGGTTTAGGGGTTGGTTAATTATGAAATAGACCTGATTAAAATTGGATTATACACGTAATTAGGGCTTAGATGGTGTTTTGGTCAATTAACGTGCAAAACGATGTTGAACGAGTTTGTAATCGATCCGGATGATCAAAATGTGTTTAATTGTGTCAAAATCATGTTTTGGGTGAAGCCTAGATGGATCGTTTTCTGGAAAAATCGAAGAACTTAGTCGTTTTTGAAAAGCAGTCGAACCAGCGTTCGAACGAAGTTAATCTTCGTTTTATGACTATCTTCGTAAGTTATGTTAAGTTCGTTCTAATGCTATTTTCGTTGGCCAAGTTCGTAAGAAGGAGTTTTGTCAAATTCGTTGTTTAAATTCGTTGAAGCCAAATTCGTTGTTTAAATTCGTTTGAAGCCAAATTCGTTGTTTAAATTCGTTGAAGCCAAATTCGTTGTTTAAATTCGTTGAAGCCAAATTCGTTGTTTAAATTCGTTTGAAGCCAAATTCGTTGGTTAAATTCGTAAAGAAGCTATTTTCGTAAAGTAAATCGAACGAAGTTTAAGTTCGTACGAAGGTTATCTTCGTAAGGTGTAATTCTGGAATTTTACGTAGTCAGTCTTAAGTTCGTACGAGGGTCCATTTAAGGTCCTAAATGACTTATACTTTATATGTTAATGTACGATAGGTGTCGGGAGTACTGATAAGCACTATTAGCTATTTGTTTGCGCGTATACGCTACTACCAGGTAAGATACACTACTTTGTCACGCTGGGGGATCAACTAAAAGCTGGTTTCAAATCGTAAACACTTCCATTCGGTACCTTATTATTGCATGTGGGCATATGGGTTACTTGGGAGGTATTATGGGTTATGCAGTTGACCATGAGACCTGAGATGCAGTCCCTATTGTAGTGTAATGCAGTATTGCTTAATGTAGTATGTAGCTATGCAGTTGATGTAGTTTAATGAAGTATCTTGATATGTATGATATATAGAAATGAAGTTGATGTGTGATATGCATGCTTGACTTGTACGCCTAGTTCACTAGACTTGCTAGGTTGCTATGTCACTTGCACGTTTAAGGATCCAAACGTAATGAAGTTAAAGTGTGTGAATGTCTAGAAATGTGTGTTACCTAGACTATATGTGTGTGAATGTTTGGGAATGCAGGGACCCAATCTATATGTGTGAAATTGAGCTCATAAAACAGATGCAGTGAAAAGTGTTAAGCTTAACCCGTACTAGCCTTAGCCGGGCGAGTGCGTAGATGCAGTTGTTGTTCTTGGGTGGCTCCTCGCAACGTGGTCTCTATAACGCAGGGCGAGTAATACGAGAGGTTTGACCAACCTCCACATACGGATTACTCAAGGATTGGCTTGCCATTCCTTAACGACGTAAGATGAGTAGTCTTTTGACTAATCATCCAGCCGGGTGTGATGCAGGGCACACTTATATGCAGTTAACGAAGATACGTGTGACAATGTGGGAACTAATGCAGGATAGGCACCTTTAGGATGATTATCCTAATTGAAACGAAGTTGAAATGCAGTATATGTGTGAACGTGTGATGTGTGTTGTGCCTAATAAAACTTGTCTAATAATGAAGATTGTTTTAATTGGACAAATGCTTTTAAATTAAGTGTTTTCTTACTTAGCTATTCTTATAGCTAACACTTGCTTCTTAATGTGGTTGTTCCCTCAGGTTTAGCTTGATGGAAACTAGATGCAGGACGTGTGAGCTTGGGTAGATGCAATGCAGGAGCCTTAGCTACCCTTAGACGATGCTTTCTTTAGACATTCATTTCATTTCGTATTTAATGTCGAATTTATGTAGTGATGTGTGAACGGTTGTTTTATGTTGGGCAACCGTTGGGTTTTCATTTGAACTATTGTTTTGATATGGCATGTAACACCAAATAAATGCAGAAACCGAAATGTTTTTATCGGTTTTGACTTTTACAGTCTTTTACTTCCGCAAGTTAACACCGTTAGGTGAAAAGTTTTTGAAAACCCATATTTTTAAACGACGGGTGTTCATAACAATACACAACATTAAGCAACACTTCATTTCACTACATTAGGGACTGCATATCAGGTCTCATGGTCAGCTACATAACCCATAATACCTCTCGTGTAACCCGAAATACCCACATACATCATAAGTTACCGTTAAGGAAGTTGTAAGTAAGAAACCTTTGCTTGTTGAACCCTCAGTGTGACAAAAGTAGTGTATCTTACCTTAGCCAGATAAAGATCCGTCATCGACTCCTGCTTTAGTCTAACACCTATAATTACCCATAATAATAATATAAGTGATTTAAGTATTATAATCATCAGTTACCCAACTATATATAATTCCCATTTCATGACTTGCTATGATATCTAATTTTGCATGAATCCATTGACATATAATTCACGTATAACGTGACTTCTCTTATGATTCTAACTTCATTTGAGTTTTTTTTTTTTAAATGCCTAGTTACACCACAACCTCGTTTACTATCGATTTCCACTCGAAATATAAGCGACATCAGAAGTTCATCATTTGGTTTAAATATATATTTACAAGAACTACGACACACATTAATACCTTGAATCACACCGACAGGAACAAGAAACTTGAGTAAAAGAATGGGGGGGCGGGAAAGTATTCGCCAGGAGGGGTTAGATGTGAGACAAGAAAAGGTAGAAGGGGAGCGGAAAGAAATGGGGGGGGAACAAGAAACTTGACCACCCCAGCCCATCGCACCGCTAATGTTAATAAAGATACGATATCTAGTTTGAAGCTAGGAGTGAGCTATACCTTGTCATGATCTGGGCTTGAACCCATAAATCGCACCACCTAAACTCCAATGAAAACTTGTCCGTTTGCCATGTGTATCAACGTAGACAGCCTTTACCTATGCATCTACTTATTCGATCCATACCGTAAACATATTGGCGAAACCAGAGAATGTCCAATGTAAGGTACCACCATCGAACCTCTCCTTTTAAATCTCTCGCTATCTGGTTCAACACTTGTGGTCTTGGTGACGGCGGGGTGTGTACGTATCTCCAAAATCACCACGGCTTCTAGAGTGATAGAAGCATAACCAGAAACTCGAACATGAAAATACAAGGAGACGAGAACCAAAACCCGATTGCTCTTTCTAGTTCCACACTACTACAACTCGAGAGCCTCATTACTGCCATCACAGTTATTGCAACCTGGAGATACTAACGAAAACCATACCTATACGCTTAGATCCCTCGCAACTCACGGATCTCTCTCCCAATAGGTTATTACTTGATTGATTTCCATGCTCACATATGTACGTTTGATCAATGGCTATGCCCTATAGACGAGGTAACTCCATGATCACCCTTCGTCCGCCTCTACGGTTTTGTATAGCGGCACAAAAAGACTTTTTCGAAACCCTAAAGTGCGTTGTATCTATTATATATTATGTTTCTTTTTTTCTCCTCCTACTTGCGTATGTATTAAGCTAATTTCATAATTGTCATTGGTGTGGCACTTTAACTACTTACAAATTGAGCCCCTCTATTCTCACATTAAGACATAAATGATTCCTAGTTCTTGCAATCAATTTTTATAATCATAATTTGATCAATTATTAGCAATTTAGTAGCTATTATTTATATATATCAATCGTACAACCAATTAACATTATATAAACAATTAACGCTTAACGGCTCTAACACGTAGTCTAGATATGATGTCCTGACTAACCGTTACTTTGTAAAAACTGTTAAAATATAAAGTTTAGGATGTTACAATGGAAAAAGGAGACGATACACAATGGTGGTAACGAACACGCATGTGAAAGGATACTGTTGAGCCATGGATTCGCTGAAGATTACTTGCTGAGTCAAGTAGTCGCTGACAGCCTCAGCGAGAAGTTTCATCAGCGAGCCTTCAGCGATCATTATTATTTTCGAGTTAAAGGATAAGTTCAATGACTCACCTTCATATGTTGTAAGTCAAATATAGGCGGGAAAATGAAGATAAGAAGACTGGTCCCAAGGACACGTGTTGCAAGATCAAGATGGAGCCATGTGACCTTGTACCAAAATGGTACTAAGGTGTATCTCTTTCATGCCGTTTTGGGAAAGAAACAAGATGGCAAACAGAGATGTCTGAAGACCAGTCTTACACACCAATAGATAGTTGACAACCTTCATGTGTCAACATCTATTGGGTTGTCATGTGATGCCTTTTCTCCCCTATATAAAGCATCACTTGACCTAGCCGCAAAGTTGTTGGTTCATTCTACAATAGTCACTTAGTGTGTTTTTCTCTCATTGTAGAATTGTATAATTGTTAAGTTTTCGTGTGTGCAAAAACTTAACAATATTTCTTTCTTTCTTTCTTTCTTTGTAAACCAACCATGTATTCACCGTTTAATTAATACTACTTATGATTAAACGTGTTTACTTTCTTGTCCTGCTTTCTTAGTGTAATTTACATTAGTTGTTTAATTACATAATCGTTGCAAACTTGGGACTTTCAGTTGGTATCAGAGCGGTGGTTCGACACACCGAATCTGATATGAGTAAAAGTTTGCAAGATTATCTTTCTTTCTTTCTTCTGTACTTAATTTTCTGCATCTAAAAACTTTTCTTTAAACTTCTGTCTACTTTTCTTTTCTTACTATTATGTCTTTTGTTCCTTCTCTGGTTAATACCAGAGATTTTGGGTGTGTCTCCATCCCACCCAGATTCGATTCACATGATTTTGGATCTTGGAAGGAGAGAATGCTCCTACACATCGTAGGAGTTGAACCCTATCTTATGACCATTCTAACCAGAGGGCCATATGTACCGGTTCTGGTTACCAGGACACCAGAAGCCACTGCTGATACTCCTGAAGTTGTCACTGAGCTCATAAAACCAGAAGTACAATGGACAGATGACGAGCGTAGGCTTGTCAATCTGGATGCTCGGTTGAGAAATTTCATTATTACTACCCTTCCTGATGATATAATGAAATCTGTCATCAAACTTTCTTCTTCTAAATTGGTGTGGGATAATCTGTGTACCAGATTCGATGGTACGGCAGATGTTCTTGCTACCAAGAAAATAGATCTAAAACGTGCCTATGAAGGATTCTTCTCTCTCCCTAGTGAGAGTCTGGATGGCACGTATAATCGCTTTAAGTGCCTTTTGAATGATATGACAAATGTGGGCATAGAGCATAATACGCTTGAAATATGCTACAAGTTCATTGACGTCTTGCCCATCAAATGGCAAGGCTTAAGGCAAATTTTTAGAACAACTAAGCAACTGAAGGAGCATGACTTAGAGTCACTCTATGGCACTCTTCAATTTGAAGAGAGAGCCCTCGCTCAAACTTTGAGAGCTGAGGCTGAGTCTAAGAGGCATGCTGGTTCATATGCTTCAACCTCTTCCTCTTCTTTATCTAGTGTCTCTAATGTTCATGACCCTCTTGCCCTGGTCTCTGCTGAAGTTAGTCCTGTCCATCTTGACATGGACATCAGCAATTCTACCCCCTCTAACGTCCCAGATCTTGTCAATGACCTCGATTTCGAGGAGAGACAAGATATGTTCTCGGACTTCATGAACTTTGCTCTTATCGCTGGTAAACAATATTCTAAAAAATGGAATGGTCGTAGGTCGACTCATTTCCAAAAACCAGTGGTAGACAAGTCTCAAGAAGAATGTTGGAGGTGTGGTCGTAAAGGCCATTACCAAAAGGAATGCAAAGTTCCTATTCCTTCTTTGCAGGCAGCGAAGCCCTCTTCATCATCAGCGAGGCCCTCTTCAGTCAAGCCTGCTGATGAATACAAAAAGAAGTATTATGAGCTTCGTGCCAAAATGGCTGATGTTGAAGAAGCCAAAACTCCCGCCAAAGGTCTTGTTGCTGAAGAACATGACTGGGCTGATTCCGACGTTTCTGACAGCGAGGACTTTGTTGATGCCATCTGCTTTATGGCACTCGCTGATGACCAGGCGCTGACAAAAGATCAAGTGTGCTCCAGTCAGTGGTCAATGTCACAATCAAGAAGGTATGCACTTTTTCCTCTGCCTCTGAAGAGGATAAACCTAAAATTCTTGAATCTCTTACTTATGATATTCAGTACGTCGAATCTATTCGTGCTGATCTTCAGTCTAAACTTAACTCAGTAAGTGCTGAGCTAAGTGATAAGACTGACAAGCTCAAGGACCTTAGAAACGTCCATATTGAGCTTGAATCCCAAAAGCTCTCAACCAAACTCTTCAAATCTCAAATGAGAAGCTGAAAAATCAGGTCACTGACCTTGAAAAGATAGTCACCTCCTGGTCTAAAGCCTCTAGGCTTCACGACCAATCTTCAGCTTGCAGGTTCCTGCTCAAATGAAAGCCATAATCGTGGTGATTATGAGACTGCTGCTGTCATCACCAATATGTTCAGCGAGAGACCTGCTGCTGAAGAGAGGATTCCTTCCAGTGCTCTTACTTCTCGTGAGGAATTGCTTAAACTACTTTGTTAAAGGCATGAATGACTATCATTCTGAACTGAATGATGAGTCTCCCTCACCCAGCACTTCCACTTCCTCGTCACAAGCAAAAACTAGCTCATCAGCTAGCTTTGCTAAGACTGTCTTTCCAAACCATCCCATTATTGACATGATGCCAAATGAGGTCGTGTTCAATATTCCTCTTCCCAAACATTTGAAGGGAATATTTCAAGTGATGGTTTCAAGCCTCTTGCTCCTAAGGTTTTCACTGTTAAGCCCAATGGTGGGTTCATTGTTGAACCCTTTAGAAGGAGCAAGGTCGCTGTCCCATATGACTACAGCACCCCTCAGCGAGCTGTGCCTGTTAGTCAACCCGCTGAGAATTCCATTCCCTCAGCAGTCGCTGAACGCCCTGCGTCTCAGCCCTCATCTTTTTCTAATACTTCTCCTGCTGGCAGAAAGGCTGTTATACATGAGCACTTAATGAATAGCCGAGCTAAGTTTGCTGATGCTCGTTATCAGCAACCTAATTCTGTCTATGTCCCAAAGGGAACTTTTGTCCCTCAACAAACAAAACCTGTTCAGCAGGTTAGACCTCCTCAGCCAGGAGGTCAGCAAGTTGCTCTAAGTCGTCATAGTTCTCAGCAACCCAAACCTATTCAACAAGTCAGACCTCCTCAGCAAGGAGGTCAGCGAGTTGTTCTGAATAATCATGCGCCTTCTTCTTCAAATGCTCAATCTAAGGGCAAGTCCATTCTTGGCCCTGTTCCCAAAACTCTTCCTGTTCGGTTCAGGAAGAAAAAGGCCCCTTCAGTAGCATCAACTTCTTCCTCCAATCATGATATTTGTGAGTTGAATAAGCGTGTCAACGACTTGTCCTCACAACTCAAGGAATTTCTGATTCAAATTCAGAAGGCTGGAAGAAAATGCTATTTATGTGGCGAAAAGAGGACACATCGCTGCTGACTGCAATGACAAAGACTCCAGGAATCCTCCTGAAGTAGTCATTCAGCCAAATCTACCCTCAGCTTCTGCCGCTCATCCCTCCTCTGAAATCGCTGAGCGAACTCCCCCAGCTGAATCTAATATCAGCTTGGGTGAAGATGTTGTTCTCACTGATGACAACATTGCTGAATACATTGCCGCTTAGCGAATCTCCTTTCCCCAGTCTCATGAAATCATTACCAATGGTAGTGATAGTATACTGGCTGAATATGGAGAAAACAGCCTAGTCACTGACATGGTTGTTCTAAACACTGGAAGCTCTGTCACTTTTACCTCTGAAGATCAATTCTTCACACGAGAGATTACTCATGACATGCTTGCTGCTCATCAGCTGGTTGATTTCCCAGTTGATCCAAATGCTGATCCTAGAGCCCCTCTTCCTCTTGTTTCAAATGATGATGACTTTGCTCATCTTCCTCTCACATCCTCTGCTAACAATACTATCAGCGAGGATGCTCTTGATTCTTCCTAAATCCTTCTTATGTTATCCTGCAGGCCTCGCTAGGAAAAGAAGTGTGGTATTTGGACAGTGGCTGTTCAAAACACATGACTGGATCCAAGGACCTGCTGGATAACTTCATGGAGACCGATGGTCCCACAGTTGTGTTTGGTGACAATTCTACTGGCCAAACTGAAGGATATGGGTCTCTCTCAATGGGCTGATCAAATTCACTAAGGTTGCTTATGTGAATGGATTGAAACACAATCTGATCAGCATCAGTCAATTGTGCGATGCAGACTACAAGGTTATCCTTGATAAGCATCAAGGCACAGTGATCAATGTCAATAAAGAAGTGGTCTTGGTCGCTCCAAGAAAAAGGGATATCTACTTGGTAGATTTCACTCCTGTCAAAACTGACAGCGAGACCTGCTTCTTCTCAAAATCTGCTTCTCAAATCAACTGGTTATGGCACAAGCGTATGTCGCATGTGAACTTCAAAACCATAAACTCTTTGGCCAAGAAAAATCTAGTTCGAGGCCTTCCTCCTCTCACTTATGAGAAGGACAGGCTCTGTGGTGCTTGTGAAAAAGGTAAAAGCCACCGAGCCACCTTCAAAACCAAACAGGCCAACTCTATCAGTGGTTGTTTCCATCTCCTTCACATGGACCTTTTTGGTCCAGTAAATGTCCAAAGTCTAAGGGGTAGCAGATACACCTTAGTTATTGTGGATGAATATTCACGATATACTTGGACAATCTTTCTTCATTCTAAGAGTGATGCTGCTAAGGAAATAATTAATTTCATTAAAAAGATGGAAAACCTCAACAGCATACGTGTTAAAGAACTCAGAAGCGATCATGGCACTGAGTTCAGAAACCACACTCTTGAGACTTTTTGTGCTGATCAAGGGATTAGACAAAATTTCTCTTCTGTTCGCACTCCTGAGCAAAATGGGGTAGCTGAAAGGAGAAATAGAACTCTCATTGAAGCTGTAAGAACCATGCTCAGTGAGTCCTCTCTTCCTAGTAAATTCTGGGCTGAAGCAGTCAGTACTGCTTGCCACACTCAAAATAGGTGTCTTATTGTCAAGCGACATGATAAGACTGCCTATGAAGTTCTCAAGGGCAAGAAACCTCAAATTGGATACTTCCATGTTTTTGGTTGCCCAGTTTTCATCCTAAATGATAAGGATCATTTAGGAAAGTTTGATCCCAAAGCTGATGATGGCTACTTTATGGGATATTCTTCTATAAGCAAAGCTTTCAGAGTTTTCAATACTCGCACTCAAAAAGTAGATGAATCAATTCATGTTACTTTTGATGAAAGTTGTTCAACTTTAGGTGATCTCTCAAATGAGTCATCTGCTGAAGTAATTCTCAACAATCTATCTGACTCGTCTGAAGTATCAGCGACACATCATGATGTTGCTGAACAACCTATCGCTGAGTCTCCAAGTCCTTCACCAAATGATGAGTACATTGCTGCTCACATTTATTCTATAGATCCAGTTGAGCCTCTTCTTCGAACAGTTAATGCCACTTCCATTAATGTTCCTCTCTCAACTGAACCTCAAGATGCTGACGGTGCCGCTGAGGAAACATTTCATGATGCCTCACCGAATCCTCTTTCAGGAGACACTGAGGATGACACTCCTCAGCAAGAGGTACCCACTGTTCTCAGTGACCCTCCTGTCAGCAACCCTGAACCATTGCTAACCATTGATCTCTCCTCCTATACTCCCACTCCTAGTGAAACTACCACCACAGTATCCGCTATGAATCATTCTTCTATTCACACACCAGCACTCAAATGGACTGCTGATCACCCTCTTAACCATGTGATTGGTAATCCACACAATGGTGTCCAAACTCGCTCAGCGACAAGTAATACTTGTCTCTATGTCAATTTTCTATCTCAAATTGTGCCTGCCAATATTGGTGAAGCCATGGCTGATCCCTCATAGGTGGAAGCCATGCAAGAAGAACTAACACAATTTGAAAGACAACATGTTTGGTTCCTTGTTCCTCCTCCCTATAAAGAACCCATTGGCACTCGATGGGTTTATAGGAATAAGATGGATGAAACTGGTGTGGTCATCAGAAACACGGCAAGATTGGTTGCTCAAGGTTATACTCAAGCTGAAGGCATTGATTATGACGAGACCTTTGCTCCAGTCGCTCGTCTTGAAGCCATTCGTCTCTTTCTCGCTCATGCTGCTTACAAAGGCTTCATTGTCTATCAAATGGACGTCAAGAGTGCCTTCTTAAATGGTGATCTTGATGAAGAAGTTTATGTTAAGCAGCCTCCTGGCTTTGAGGATCCAAAGCATCCTCACTATGTCTACAAGCTAAACAAAGCCTTATATGGTCTTAAACAAGCTCCTAGAGCTTGGTATGACACTTTGTCTACCTTCCTTCTTGACCATGGCTTTCGTAGGGGAACCATTGACAGAACCCTCTTTATCTACAAGCATAAGGGTGATGTTCTGTATGTGCAAATTTATGTCGATGACATTATCTTTGGTTCCCTATCCACCAAACTCTGTCGAAAGTTCAGTTCTCTTATGTCTAGCACTTTCGAAATGAGTATGATGGGTGAATTAACCTTCTTTTTGGGGTTACAAATCAAGCAGCTTCCCACTGGAATATTTATCAATCAATAAAAATATATTCGGGATATGTTGCATAAATTTGACTTCACCCATGTCACTCCAAAGGGAACTCCAATGTCCCCTCCTAATAATCTTCACGCTGACCCTGATGGTAAGTATGTGAATCCTACTTACTATCGTGGCATGATTGGGTCACTCATGTATCTCACAGCGAGTCGCCCAGACATCATGTTTGCAACATGTCTCTGTGCTCGCTATCAAGCTTCTCCTAGAGAATCTCATCTCCTCGCTGTGAAGCATATCTTCAAATATCTCAAGGGTACACCCACGCTGGGTCTTTGGTACCCAAAAGACTCCAACTTCGAGTTAGTTGGATATTCTGACTCCGACTATGCTGGTTGCATGCTTGATCGCAAAAGCACCAGTGGAGGATGTCAACTGTTGGGGGGGGGGGAAGCTGACTAGTTGGACTAGTAAAAAGCAACACACAGTTTCCATCTCCACAGCTGAGGCAGAATATGTCTCTGCAGCGAGCTGTTGTGCCCAAATGCTATGGATGAAACATCAGCTTGCTGACTATGATTTGGAATACTCTAAAATTTCAATCATGTGTGATAATACAAGTGCTATTGCTATTACACACAACCCAGTTCAACATTCCAAAACTAAGCATATTGATATTCGATATCACTTTATTCGTGATCATGTCATGAAAGGTGACATTGAGATCTACTTCATTCCAACTGATGATCAACTAGCTGACATCTTTACTAAACCATTAGATGAAACTAGATTCAAACTGCTTGTTAGCAAGTTAGGAATGTTAAATGGGGAATCAGCGACATGACTTGTCAAGTATGCTAATTCAGCGAGCTTAAGTCAGTCTTACTCGCTGATCTCAAAGCAATGAAGAGCTTAAAGTCTTCATATAGTCCAGTAGCAAACGGCTATTGGTAAAGACTTATAAAATCCGTTGATCCCTGTTGCTTTGGAAAAAGCAAATAATAGCAATGAAGAGCTAAAAGTCTTCATCTAGTCCAATAGCAAACGGCTATTGGTAAAGACTTATAAAATCCGTTGATCCCTGTTGCTTTGGAAAAAGCAAATAATAGCAATGAAGAGCTAAAAGTCTTCATCTAGTCCAATAGCAAACGGTTATTGGTAAAGACTTATAAAATCCGTTGATCCCTGTTGCTTTGGAAAAAGCAAAATAAAAGCAATGGAGAGCTAAAAGTCTTCATCTAGTCCACTAGCAAACGGCTAGTGGTAAAGACTTATCAAATCCGTTGATGGCTGACAGTTTGCCAAAAACTGTAGTCAGCGACCAACGTTAATTGTGAAGTCGCTGACAAAAACTTTAAACATGCTGAGCACCCTTCAGCATGTAATCTTTCCAAATATCCTTCTTAAGAAATTAAAAATTCTCATTTAATAAAACATATGATATTTTCAAAACTAAGTGTTTTCAAAGTAACTATGTGGGTGACGTGGCAAAATCTTGAACCACATGTTTTATATATTCAAACTGAAAGGTCACCTCGATTTTTGCCCTGATCACGTCATTTGTCTGTATGTGACAGTCTGACTGACAGGTTACGACTGCTCAATACGGCGCACACTCAAGTATTTTTTATTGGATAATTTTTTTTTCCTTTATTTAAACGTTACTCTCAAAATCTTTTTATATATTATACATATGTACAAAACAGTTGTTGGTTACAACTGTTCCACAGCTTGAAAAAGAGGAGAGAGAAATTATGTTGAAAAATCATGGCCCACCACCATACCTTATATATACAACCTCATTCTCACAACCCTATTTTCATGCTTCCATTACTATTCACTTTCTCTCAAACCAAATATCTCTCTCTATCTGTTCATCTTCCTTCATAGATCTCTTTCATCTTCTTTTCAACCAAATCAATGGCTTCTTCATCTCAAATCCCTCAACAACAAGAAAATGTTGAGATCCCTTCTTCTTCTTCCCCCGCTGTACAAAATCCACCTGTTCCTGAACCCCAAGTTCAGGAACAAACTCTTATTACCTATTTAAATTCTCCAGTTTATACTCCGGTTAATGTAAATAAATCCTCAAAAGTTTCCTTTTCTCCCTCGAAGATGATTGTTAAACCCAACAATCATCTTGGCTCGCTTGACGTACCAAAAGGTACAAAAGGGTATAAGCCAATGCTGGATTTCATCCATGCATCTCCTGCAAATAATTGCATCATGGCGGACCCAGAAAATATTTTTGTCCATCTTCTTAGAGAATTCTAGTGGACTTGTGATTATGATGATGCAGACAAGTCCATCACTGGGTCTGTCTGCCAGGGGGAGAAGACAATCACCATCACTCCTGCTTCTCTTCGTCTCACCCTTGGGTTTCCACAAGAAACCGATGATAACAAGTTTGTGGCACCATCAAATGAAAGTGAATGGAAGGCATGGTTGCCCTCAATTGGATATAATTATAACTTGATAAACCCTCCAGCGATTCCAAGCAATCCATTAAAGCACAATCTTCCTGGAATCTGGAGAGTTCTGTTCACTCATGTGATTCAATGCATGGGTGGAAATTCTGGATCTTACAATCAGGCATCATCTACTTCGATGCCCATAATCCACGCTCTTGCTGAAGGACTATTTGTGGATTATGCCCAGCTGATCTTCAATGATATGAAGAACAAGATCAGCATGAACAATAGGTCACACACTGTGCCCTTTACAAGATTCTTCTCCCTTATTTTCAAGGAGGCGCTGGGTGATGATAGTATGTGCTACCAAATGCTTCAACAATTCCAACAGCAAGGGTTGGAAACAATATCTACAAGCAACCAGCTGAACACTTGGTTGCTTGCCTCACTCCACATATAAAGGAGGTACTTTTCTCCCTTAACTCTTCTTTATACCCCAAAAACAGCGACTGGGAGGCAGTACTTCCTACTGATGAAGTGGCTGATACGGTCGCTGTGGATACTCAAATGCCTTTAGAGGCTGGCTCGCTGGCAAACTCCCCAGCGACCTCCAAAGCCTCCAAAAAGACCAAAGCAAAATCCAAGGCAGCATCCTCAACACAAACTTCACAATCTTCACCCTCCGCTGACGTCCCAAAATGTAAGCGGAGTGTACCAAAGGGCCAACCCAAGGTTAGGAAGTCCTCACTGCCCAAGGACGATAGTACCCAGGCCACCCCATCAGCAGCCTCCCAACAGGCTGCTGATGAGACAAATGGGAACAGCAGGAAGCCACCTCAAACTTCTGTAGGCGAGGTTGGTGAAGATATTGGGTCACCCCAGCCCACTAGAGGTCAAAGTCCAACTCCTCCCCCAAATAATTCCCCTTCTTCTCAATTACCCTCTGAGTCGTTGACAGCAGCCAGATCATAGGTGATGCTAGAGTCAACACATTCTACGGCCGATGATGTCTTGGTGGAACAACACACTAAGACTGAGGCACAAGGTTCCCTTACCACTCCTTCTTCTATTGTCTTGGAAACTGTCTATGCAGGGATTGAGACAAATATATTATCAAGTGACATGGAAACTGATGAAGATCTGGGCAGCGAGTTTGACCTCCAAGATAATGATGCTGAAATCACACTCGCTGTCGCAGAAGAAAGTGAATAAGAGGCTTATGTAAGTGGTTTCTTAGACGAAGACTTGGGATATATGTTGATCTCCTCTCCTCCTACTGAATCTGAGGTTATCCCAGAGTTGTTGGCCGATATGCCTCCTCCACCATGCTACTCTCAAAGACCCACAACTTCTCATGAACAAGTTGGTTTCTATGGAGACTATGTGCCTGAAGTGAATGATGTTGAGCTTCAGCGAAGGGTGGAATTATGTCACCTTCAAAGAATAAAGCCAGCTGTTTATGTTGAGGTGGAAGAAGTTGATGATGAAATAATCATGGAAGTGCCACCATTGCACCACCCAGATTTTTTCAGGGTTCCTTGCTCTAAGTATCCTATCTCTCTAAAGGATCTCAAGGTCCCTTCTGCTGATGAAGAACTCACCACTGCTTTTACTGCTGTCAATGTACCTGGCCTGGATTATGTTGAAACTCGTCAACTACAAGAATTGTTGAGAAGGGTGCAAATCTGCCAAAGTCAAGGGAATAGACATGGATACTTGTATGCTTGGCTGGTAGACCAAGTAGCTCAGGTTCATATTGAGGCTCATGAAAACTTTCTAAAGTTGATAGCTGGAAATGTTGACTTGACTGATGAGCTAGCTGAGCTCAAAGGTATGGTGTTTGGGATCACCAAGAATCAAGTCATCCACACAAAGTCAAATGAGCAGTTGTTTAGAAGAAATCAAACCTTGCTGAATGAAAGCATGAAGAAGGTCAGCACCTCTAATTCTACCATCTCTGCCTCATTGGACAAGCTGAAAAATGAAGTTTCTGAGTCAGCTCTTAAAGAAGTTGTGCCAGCACTTCTTGAACTCTCCCAAACAAACATTCTCTTCACCGCCCATCTTCGCCAACTCTTCAATAAAATTTCTTTCTCTTCTACATCTCAAGATGATTTCCACACTTCCATCACTCAAGAACTCAATTCTCTCAAGAACAAACTTTTCTCTCAAACTCCTTTTCAAGTTGCTGTTGACAAGCAGCTACTTGATGAATCTGTCACCAGGACAAAGAAACTTGAAAAGGAGGTTGCTGGTCTTAAAAGAATGATGGGTGAAATGTTGGGCCTCCTCAAAAAGGGTAATGTGGAAGTAGCTAGTACCTCAGCTGCTTCCAACGGGGAGAAAAATGCTGAGGACCCAACACAAAAATCCAAGCCAGCTGAGAAGGTTGTAGAACCGGCAGCTGTGAATGTAAATGTTGAAAATGCTCCCCAAGTTCCCCCCACTGAAACTGGCAATGCTGAGAAGGCTAGTAAACCGGCAGCTAATGTTGAGGGGGAGCAAACCTTGAACGTCTCTAAAGAAGCTGAGAAGATTATTGAACCGGCAGCTGAGAAGGTTGTTGCTGAGAATGTGCCAGCAAAACCAATAAATGTTTCTATCTTCAAGCCAACTGCTGAGTTTCATGCTGCCCTTGAAAAGAGATATGCTGATAAAGGTAAAGCAGCAGTGGTTACTCAAAACAAGCCACCAAAAGTTCCCACTTCAGCAAGGGAACAACAAGAAAAGTTAATGTCTGGAGACTTTCCCAAATCCACAACTTCTACTGCTGAACTGTCTCCTGAGGAAGTTGTTCGTCAACATGAACGGTTAAGTAAGAAAAAAGAAGAGGAGTTGTCTCAGAAGTTTACAAGTGAGCAAATTATTGGTGATGAACTTAAAGATGCTGATGATGAGACAAAGAGGTTGGCTCAGCAATCTGGTGGATTGGCAGTCTTGAAAAAGAATGAAGAAAAGTTCTTTGCCAAAAGAATGAAAACTTTTGAAGAAGGTCAGGCGACCTATCTTGAATCAAGAGAGGTAAGGCAAAGGAAAGAAGAGATCACGTCGGTCAGGGTCTCGCTAACCCAACAAGGGATGAATCTTTCCCTACAAAGAAAAGGAGTGCCCAAGTTATATACGCTGAAAAATGTTACTAAGGATACACTTGGGCCAACTGAATGGATCGAAATTTACAAGCTGATCAAGGACAAGACAGCTGTAAGTTATGAACCGCTGGTCAAGATGGCAGGTGAGCAGATAAAACACATTCGCAAAATGGAACAAAAATACAAAGTCAAAGACTCTCTGCTCAGCGCTGCAAGACATCCATATCCTCCTCCTCCTCAGCAACCAAGAAGTGGTGTGAAGAGAACAGCTTCTGGTCAAGAGATATCTCAGCGTCCCTTCATTCTCAGAGCTGTTCCAAAGACTGATATAGATGAGGAGCCTCTGCTGAATCTAAGAATGCCTTCCAGGACCCTCTTTATGGATGGAGCTTATGATGACAAGCTGGGAGGTTTCTGCTTTTGCAATGTCCATGGTCATGAACTCTTCTTCAGGACCAATGAAATTGGAATTGCCCCCTCTACTTTTCTTTTGAAAATAAGAAAGTATTGTGCTCAGTCGTACAACAATCCCGAATTTATAAAGCTAATTGATCAAGAGCTACTGAAGCCTGAAAGACAACAAGACAGAGCTTTCATCGAGGCCAAGCAAGAGTCGCAATGGGATTAAGGAGACTTGTAACCTTTGTAATGCTGTTTTTTATTGTAAAGTTGTTTGTCAAATAAATAAGATCAGCATTCCTTCATTTCTATCTATTGTACTTCTAAGAAGTAACTTATACTCAGCTAAGTCTCCTCAGCGAATAGGGGGAGATTGTTGAGTCATGGATTCGCTGAAGATTACTTGCTGAGTCAAGTAGTCGCTGACAGCCTCAGCGAGAAGTTTCATCAGCGAGCCTTCAGCGATCATTATTATCTTCGAGTTAAAGGATAAGTTCAATGACTCACCGTCATATGTTGTAAGTCAAATATAGGCGGGAAAATGAAGATAAGAAGACTGGTCCCAAGGATACGTGTTGCAAGATCAAGATGGAGCCATGTGACCTTGTACAAAAATGGTACTAAGATGTTTCTCTTTCATGCCGTTTTGGGAAAGAAACAAGATGGCAAACAGAGATGTCTGAAGACCAGTCTTACACACCAATAGATAGTTGACAACCTTCATGTGTCAACATCTATTGGGTTGTCATGTGATGCCTTTTCTCCCCTATATAAAGCATCACTTGACCTAGCCGCAAAGTTGTTGGTTCATTCTATAATAGTTACTTAGTGTGTTTTTCTCTCATTGTAGAATTGTATAATTGTTAAGTTTTCGTGTGTGCAAAAACTTAACAATATTTCTTTCTTTCTTTCTTTGTAAACCAACCATGTATTCACCGTTTAATTAATACTACTTATGATTAAACATGTTTACTTTCTTATCTTGCTTTCTTAGTGTAATTTACATTAGTTGTTTAATTACATAATCGTTGCAAACTTGGGACTTTCGAATACAATTACAATTATGGTCCGGAACATAATTGCAAGTGTATCACGACGCGAGTGTGTTTATATAGCCATACTTGTGTTGACCGGTGTGCAAAGTAATGAAGTTGGAGAGGTTTCTATGTAGTGAACCTTATGTGCCGAGAGTAAACATCGTGTAACAACTTTAATGACGTTGATGTCTCGTGTGTGTGGAAATGTGTGAAGATCAATGAAAAGTTATAGCCGGTTAAAGGTGTATGATGATTATCATGCACATGAAGTTAAATGAAGACTAAAGGTACGTGAGGAATGAAGTGATTGATAGACATTGTTGTTGAGTCTACTAGTTCAAGGGATATGGACTTGAAGTTGACAAGTAGAGTTAATGCAGGATAGTTGAAGAGTGATGAATAGGTGATGCATAGCAGGGTTACCGGGTACACGTATGGAAGGATACATTTACAATTCCGGTCGCGAACGTAATTGTAAATGTATCACAATATGTGTGTGTTTGTGAGACTGTGTCTGTGTTGATCCAAATGAAGAAGAATTGGCTCGAGCAAGGGCCGAAAGTGAGGCTGAAATGAGAAGCTAACTTGCGTCGGGATGAGCAAACCGATGGGAATAACTCTAATCCCTTTAATGAAGCTGAGCCATCTAATGTGAGGTCGTAAGTTGCTCCTGAAAATGTTGTTGCAGGAGTGAATGGTGGAGGTAACGTGGTGGAGCCGTGTGTAGTGGTTGCTCCTCGTACCACTAACTTCAAATACGAGAGTTTTTCGAATTGCGGAGCTAAGGATTTTGACGATACACAAAATGCAGTTGGTACAATGGAGTGGATAGCGGACATTGAGGTGGTCCTTGCTTCATGTTATTGTCCTGATGACATGAAGGTTTTGTGTGCAACTCGATTGCTGAAGAAGAATGCCCGTAATTGGGGGAGAGCTACTACGGTGTCAATAGCTCCCGAGGTACTAGCGGTGATGCCTTGGGGTACATTTAAGGAGAAGTTCTTGGAAGAGTATGTGGGAACTTGAGAGATGAGGCTTATTGTGATGGCCTCCCGGCTAATTAACGTGGTTTATGTAGGCAGCACACTACCTTATCTACAACTATGAAGGAGTTTAAGAGGTTGAATGATGACCTCAAATCTGAAAAGTTGTTGAGAAAGCCGATGATAAGAAGTCGGGATCCAAGAGAAGATCTAATTGTTCTTCGGGTTCTAATAAGAAGTTTAAAGGTAGTTCTATTTCGAATAGAAGTAAGGACAAGAAGAAGAGTGGCACGTGGTGCCCAACTTGCAAGATTACACATGAAGGTCAATGTTCAGACAAGACCAAAGGGTGCCTTGCGTGTGGTTCATTGGGGCACATTGCAGCTAATTATAAGGATACTATCATTACTACAAGTGTCATGAAACAGGACATCTTATTGCCGATTGCCCTCAGATGAAGAACGAAGGAAAGAATGCAACCGCTCCAAAGACGGGAGTTCAGGTCCTTTGAATGACGGTGGAAGCCGCTAAGAACAAACGACGAGGTGGAGATTCTTTCTCATATTGCAGGAATGAATGGCGAACTAACACGTGAACCTTCCAGCAGTTCTATCGCTTACTGCCTTCGCCGGTGTGACGTAAAGATGATATGGAGATCCTATGTTTGCACAGAATTTTACGTATGGCTGTTTCTCAAGATAATGAGTTTTCCCTTAAGAGAAGTTAAGAAGAAAAATGATGAATTTAATTGCAGTCTCTTAAATCACAAGGAATAGAAGTTTTCAGAAGCATTCGGTTCCGAATTGATCATGTTTCTCGCCTATGTGATCTACTTATGTAAGGCAAAGATTATACTTCAAAAAAATCGAGGCCACCCGTAGTTTTAAGATGTTCTATTAATGTCCTCGGTTTCGTTGCGATCGTGAGGTCGAACCTTTTATTGATGTGTGACGAGTGCTACCTTTATTCAAAGACACCTTTCGTTTCGTCCACTTACAGAAAGAAGTTAACGATGTCGATTGTGGACTCTATTTATTTCTACAAGATGGATTTACGATTTGTACTACCATATGATGAAGTTGATGATGAAAGTCCTGCTTAGGTTAATTATACACTCATTAAGACCCAATTGAGTTTTTTTTTGAAGTACCTGCACGTTAACAGAGGGTCCTTACCATGTCGTGAACTTAAGGGATAAAGTTTAAAGTTTCTCTAGACCGTTCAGTCATTACGTTCGGTGATGACATTACTATCTATTCTATGTATGATGAAGAACATCATGCCGTGTAAGGAACGTTACTACGATTTTCTACAAGTAGAGGTCTGATTTCAAAATTCGCCCAAGGTGAGTAAAAGTTAAAGTAGAAGCTGATGCGTAGAATTGAAAGGAACAAGGTCCCATTTGAAGTTTACTTCCATGACTATAAGGTTATGGTAAGCACTTATCTATAACGAGCTAGTCAAGGGTGATGTTTGTCTAGAGACGAATATGTTGATATTATGTGAGTGGATTCTGAAAGTTCATAAATAACCAGCGTAGAACTATAAGTCTAAAAGTAAGACTTCGGTATCCAAGAACGAGATGACCAAAAGTAGTACTTGAGGGAGTTCATGAACCGTAATGATGTGTTCATTTGGATGTCGCCTGAAGTGTGATACGACCTATATTGGTGCAAGGTGTAGTAAATTTTATATGTTGAAAGGTGAATGGGTTAAAAGCCAAGACTAGACACCGAAAGTTTGGTGGCAATACAAGGAGTTAATGGTCCCCTGACGAAAGTGAGTGGTCATGTCACCTTGGACATGAAAGAAAAGATGTGTGATTAAGAAGTGCTTTTAAAGTGTGAGAGTAAATGGTGGAATGTTTTGAATCGAGACGGCCATTATATGAGATTTTTAAAGATGTTTGACAAGTGTGAGGAAAAATGGTGAACTCATGTGATGCCTATCACTTTTAGTTTGATGGAAAGAAGAATGAATGGGGTATAAAACTTGGTAAAACCATATGATTGTGTGATGGTACCTTGAGATTTATTGTTGTGATCATATGCATCAATGATCATGTTATAGATGTTGGATGTCATTTCATGATTTGGCAAGTTATTGAAAGGAAAAGCGCAGAATCAAAGATCATAAAGGCAATAGTTCATAAAGTTGAAATTGTAAAAAGAAGTGTTTTGGTTAGCTCAAAATTGTCTAAAGGTTTTGTGGTGAACAAGGGAAGCTTATTATGCGCAAAGTGGGTAATATGGTTTAACCATAAGCCATTATGGAGGGATATGTTATGCATCGAAGGTTATGGAGGGACGACCCTTTGTTCAAATGAATTATGAGAGATGTGATAGCAAGTTAGCAAGGGTACGTGTTCGAAAGGCTTAATTGCTGAATGAATAGTATTCGCTGAATGTAGTATGGGAATATATGTATGTTGAAATGACTTATGTGTGGCGCTTAAATATGGTGTGTCTAGTTCACTAGATACCCGTATGAATCATAATGAGATATATATGTTAGTGAGACCAAACGTTGAAGTAGACGTGGGATTAATTAGGTAATGAATGTACCTAATGTTAAAGTAATATGTAAGATGTAGTAAATCGTGCTAGATGTAATGTTAGTACGTAAGATGTGGATAATCGTGCTTATTGTGAAGCTAGTGCTAAAATGAATATGTGAGACAAATTTATGTGTGAGATGCCAAGATGTGCTATGAAGTTACGTGTAAGTGATGAGTCCATGATAATGTGATATAAGACATGGATTAAGATGCAAGTATACGATGACATAACGTATTGGTTGAGGTGAAACCAATGTGCATCCGTGGAGAGATATGAGTGTTGATGATAACGTGTTTGTAGTTGGTCGGATTGAGATCCTTGACCAAAAGTCAAAGAAGCTTCAAAGGAAGCAAAAGAAGCTACGTAGGAAATTGATCAAGTGGAAGCATAATCATGGAGAAAACTTAGCGTGAGAAACCAAAGCAGTAATGAAGGGGAAGTATCCGGAGTTATTCCTTTCTGATGAGATTCTGGGGACGGAATCCTCTTAAGGGGGAGGTAATTGTAACATCCTCAACTTTTTATTTAACAGTTGACTAATGTCGTTAAGTCAACATTATGGGTGTCGTTAAGTCTATTGTAGATTTAATGCATATATGTAGTTAAAGTGTGATTGTGTGTGAGGTTTGAAAGCCTAAAATGTATAATGCAGGATATGTGTGTATATAATGTAGTTAAACACCTATGTAGTGGCATCTAAAGAAGTATATATGTTGTATATGGTCCATAGAGTAGTTTTTGACTAGTAATGAAGGATTAGGAAGCTTGGGGGTTGATTTTGACATATGAGGAAAACTAAAAACGGGATTAGGGAATTAGAGGGAGTCCCTAGATCATAATTTGCAGCCATTACATTCTCTAAACAAGCCCTAAGTCACCCCATAGCATTCCTCCATCAAATTGCAAGCCGAAAAGCCTTCCAACGTGTGATTCGAGTGTGTTTTGTCAAGAGTTTTGCATCCTTTGTGATCTACAGGTAGAAAAGGTATTGTAATGTAGATTTATTATCTTTTCAATTGTATGGATTATTAAGAAGTGGTTTAGGTCATTGGAGGATCAATCGATGTCATAATAACGTTTGTTTTTATGAAGAAAATCATATGTTGTTTGATGGGGAAGTTTATTTCATTTGATTGGTCCTAAAATGAATGGATTTAATTCAGGTCTTAGGGTTTGGAGAAGGGTTTGGGTTGTTGGAAATCAATTGTGGTTAATTGATCGAGTTTTGATGTTAGGAATGGTTGTTTAATGTGACCTAATGATCCATTTTGTTAACAATTCGTTCATGGAGCAATTGATGGTGTCAAATCATCAATTAGGTTTTAAAAGAGTCTTTTTCTGGTGTAAAACCCGTTTTTGGAAAAACAGACCAAAAGAGACTAATACCTCGAGTAATAGTCTAGAAATGGACAAAATTGAGAATAGTCGGAAAGAGACAAATACCTCGGGTAATAGTCTAAAAATGGACAAAATTGAGAATAGTCGGAAAGAGACAAATACCTAGGGTAATAGTCAAAATGAGACTATTACTTGAAATGATGGTAAGTAAAGGGGTATGCGGCATGTATATAGACTGTAAGTCGGTTTAGTCTCGTTATACTCGTTAATTGGTCCTATGTTGATTATTAGGTAGTCGGGAATACTTGCAAAGCTCGGTAACTTACGTTATCATTTGTTGGTAAGCCGTACCAAGGTAAGATACACTACTTTGACACGTTGGGGGATTCAACGAAAAGCTGGTTTCAAATCATAAATACTTCCATTTGGTATCTTTATATTGCATGTGGGCATATGGGGTTACACGGGAGGTATTATGGGTTATGTAGTTGACCATGAGACCTGAAATGCAGTCCCTAATGTAGTGAAATGAAGTATTGCTTAATGTAGTGTATGGTTATGCAGTTTATGTAGTATTACGAAGTATCTCATTATGCATGAAATGTAGAAATGAGGTTGATGTGTGATATATGCATGCTTACATGGCTTGTACACCTAGCTCACTAGACTTATTAGGTTGCCATGTCACCTGCACGTTTAAGGATCCAAACGTAATGAAGATAAAGTGTGTGAATATCTAGGAATGTGTGTTACCTAGACTATATGTGTGTGACGGTTTAGGAATGTGTGTTACCTAAACCATATGTGTGAAACCGAGCTCGTAAATATAATGCAGGGAAAGTGTTAAGCTTAACCCGTACTGGTCTTTGCCGGACGAGTGCGTTAACGTAGTTGTTGCTTGGGTGGCTCCTTGCAACATGGTCATTATAATGCAGGGCGAGTAATACGAGGGGTTTGACCAACCTCCACATACGGATTACTCTTGGATTGGCTTGCCATTCCTTAACGATGAAGTATGACTCGCCTTTTGGTGAAGCATCTAGTCGGGTGTGACTTATGTTACACTTATATGCAGTTAACGAAGATATGTGTGATAATGCGTGAATAAAATGAAGGATAGGCACATTTAGGGGATTCACCCTAATTGATATGAAGTTGATATGCAGTTATGTGTGAACGTGTGATGTGTGTTGTGCCTAAATAAACTTGTCTAATAATGAAGATTGTTTTAATTGGACGAATGTCTTAATAACATAGTGTTATCTTACTTAGCTAATTCGTTAGCTAACACTTGTTTCTTAAATGTGGTTGTTCCCTCAGGTTTAGCTTGAAGGACTAGTTGATGCAGGAAGAGTGAGAGTTGGGTAGATGCATGCAGGAGAACTTAGGTACCCATAGTCGATTGTCTCTTTAGACATTCATTTACATTTCGTACTTGATGTCGAATTTATGTAGTATTGTTGAACGGTTGTTTTGTGTTGGGAAACCGTTGGGTTTTCATTTTAAACTATTTGATGGTATTGCATGTAACACCAATAAATGCAGAAACCGAAAAGTTTTTATCGGTTTTGAACGTTTAAAGATTTCTTCCGCAATTTTGACACCGTTAGGTGAAAGTTTTTGAAAACCCATATTTTTAAATGTCGGGTGTTACAAGTTGGTATCAGAGAAATGGTTTAAGTGAACCAATGACTATAAGTGTGCCATAGGAATTGGACTTAAACCGATGTAGGGCAAGTTAGGCTTTTGTAGGTGTGCCTAGCTTTGAGATGAAGTACTCTAGGACGGGTTGGGATTGAGTGAGAGTGTAGGATTAAGGCTTTTTGATGTGTGTTTATTGATATGTGGATATGTGTTTTAGCCTTTATTCTTCCGTTTCTCGCTCCTCCGTCGCTAGTTATCCTATTGCTACCATAGACGGTCCCTAAGGTAATGTACCATTTCCCCATCGGGGAAGGAGTTTACCGCCACGTGTACAATACTACACAACATGATCATAAAAGACAACGGGAGGGCAATATCACCGGTTCATATTATGGATCCACCGGTGCCAAGAGTTTACAACCGGGAAGCAAACCGGGAGTTACAGGACGAGGACATGCATCATCGGCTCCGATATGATCTGACGGCGCATATATCGGATCTAGACTTATCATACCTTGATGACCCAGCGATGCAGCCACCATCGGTTGAGAGTTTGATTTAGGTGTCTTTATTATCATGTAGAATTTAAATTTCTAATATGTTGTTATGTACTTTGATGTCTGAAATCGAGTTTAAAAATTTAAAACAAGAAATACCCTAAAACTGACTACTACACACTTGCGGGCAGTGGACCCGTTCGTATATAGTATAGCTAGAAGGTAAGTCCAGGATCGAACACGGGGAATGGTTTTGAAATAGTTGTCAGATAGAGTGATTTTGGGAGAAGGATGGAACCGTAGCCGAATTGCTACCTCAACTTAGCAATAATAAATTAAAGAAATTGAAATAACAAGACAATTAAAAGTGAAGAAAGTTCAAACAATATGAATAAAGATCATCCACTTCGAATCCACTTGACTTCAGTTATGATTGCACATGATAAAGTTCAAATTATTCAGAATTGACAAGATAATCGTGAAAGGATAAAATGCTCGCGTGGTACCACCAACCGCTCACAAATAACCCAAACACCAAAGTTGCTAGTTAAATTACCCAAGCCGGTACCACCAAAGCCTAGAAAATCTCCCCAACAATTAGTTTGCTTGATTATCCAATTACCAATTATGCCTATGTGAATGAAAACGTGGTACCACCAACCGTTTCTAAACACGATTACCAATTAACTCCTATTATAGATTTGACATTCACCGTCATACCATGAACCGGTGACAATCGACCATAGACAATCGAATTGAAACGATAAACGTATTCACCTAGTACCACTAACGATGAACACATAGACCATCAACGTCAAAAGAATAAATCGCAAGGAATTAATTGATAAAGATCACGACACAACGATAATTGAAACAACTCTTGAATTAAAATATTGCAATCATATCATTCGTCAAGTTTCATCAAAATGGATGATTAGAAATTTAGCCAATCATAGAAAGAAAGACTTGGATAAAAATTAAATTAGGTTTTCTTTTCCTTTTATACCTCCCCAAATCTGGTGCAAAAGGGCTGAAGCCCTGGTCTCCCCGTGCACTCACTGCGCCGCAGTGGGCATGGTGCGCTCCCACTGCGGCGCAGTGGAAAACTCCTGGAATCTTGACAAAGGGTGACTGCGGCGCAGTGGGGCAACTTTCCTCCCACTGCGGCGCAGTGGGGCAACTTTCCTCCCACTGCGGCGCAGTGCAAAACCACTGGACAACTTTGGCATTGGCACACCTTGACTGCGGCGCAGTGGGGTGTGAATACTCCCACTGCGGCGCAGTGCAAATATTCTGATCCAAAACCTTCTCTTCAACTCTTGAACACTTGCAACAAATCTCCAATCTCTTCACCTTAGCAACTCTCGATCGTACAAAACAACTTCTAGGCCGTTAAATCATCCGAAAATGTGTCAAATGAACGCGTAACCTGTTTAGAGCCTGAAACCACTAACAAACACCATAAACGCGCCATGCAAACAAAATCGACTAAAAACACTTAATAAAAAGGCCAATAATGATGTGGC